>WAAB01015469.1:80058-90175 GCA_013389865.1 Piaya cayana | reverse complement strand
GACTCTATGATTCTGTGACTCTAAGATGCTATCTCTGTACAGCACTGATGGTGGATGTTGTGTCAATGCCCTCTAAGGCACCTGGATTTAAGCCATTCATGACTCTTCTGCAAGAAAGTGTAACTAGAAAAGCTTTCTTTTGTGTGCATTTATTAATACATTTCTTAATCCTGCTGGGAAATAGTGAACTGTTTGCTCCTACAGTTTCGATCAGGGAAGCTGAGGCATGGGACAGGTAGCAGCACTTTGTTAAGTTTATCTGCCACATAAGTGAGAGGCAGGTTAGGGCACCAAGATCCATCTATTTCCCTTTTCAACAAGGCACACGGCACGTGTGAACATACTTTGAACATACTTTGTTGCTGCATCAGGTGTTTTAGTAAGGACACAGCTTTAGAAAGCAATGATAACTAACAACTGAGTTTTAACCTTTCCTTTTCTGACCATCTCTTATACCAGCCTCTTCCTTAACATAGTTTGCCATCTACTTTTGCCTGTAAATGAGGATCGTTGTTAGTACCACTGTTTTTCTCTGGCTCAGCTGATTCCTCAGCAGCCTTAAATTGCTGGCTTTTCCTGCAGAGTGAGGATTGAGATGTCTTGTAGGGCGTTGCCAGGAAAACCTGAAGTGTACAGATTTGAGAACAATCCAGCAAGAACTTGCTAGAGTTCAGACTGAAAATCACGCATTCTCCCTCCTAATCTGTCATTTCTCATCAGTAAAATTATAGAGGAGATTATCCTTAGTGGAATTGAGAATGCAGAGGGCTTTGGCCAGTAAGCCATGGATAACTGGGGTAAATGTTAGCACAGGGCTCAGTGTCTTGCAGCCAGCAGTGGTAATGGGTGGCGTGACTGTGACACAGTGTTGAGGCATGGAGACACAATGCCAGTCACTCATTGTTTCAAATTGTCTCAGAGCAGAAATATAACAAAATAAACCCACAATATTTGCCACACATTAGCAATAAAAATACAGTACAAGTCATGCATAGCAAATTGCCCAAACTGCTGGCCCAGCAAATGCTGTACTAATAATATGTAGCAGGGAGTATTCTGAACTGAGGTATTAGTCTGAGACCTCTTTCTGCAGCCCAGCTATGTCACTGTCCCAAGTGCTAGAGTCTCGGACTAGTCATACTCTTCTTTTAAAGATGCTGCATATTCTTTTTCACACCTCCAAACTATAATTTGAAGATTTCTGCTTAATGAAATTTCCCATTTCTTTCCCTGTGTAAAGAGTTCACAAGCAGGGCAGTAACAGACCAGATCATCCTGTGACTAGTTGTTTTCATTATTTATTCAAAAGCAGTTAGTATGAGGATTCATTATCTGATTATAAACTGCTTTAATAATTTTTTTTTGTATAAACACAGTAAATGAAGTACCATTTCCAATGCTAGAGGTGGTTGCATTTTAACAGTTGCGACTAACACTACAAATCTACCTCACGGGGATATTTGATTGCTGATGTTTCCTGATACATTTTAATTTACTTAAAAAAATGTAAAATATTGCAAAGAAAATATTTGTAATATTATGTAAATAATGATGGCAAGTGTTCACTTTAAGCAAAAGCCTATTCAAGTGACATTCCTGCTGCAGAGCTTGGAATAAATAATGTAGGGTCTTTTTATTAACTCTATAATTAACGGCTCTGGCTCTTTTCAGAGTCCAAATTTCCTCATTACTTCTTTTGAAAAAGCTTCATTAGTGTTTTAGGAATATCTGTCCAGAGATGACTTGCATTGGTGTCCGATATCTAATAAAGTGGACCTGAACTGTACTGTTTCTTCTCCTGCAAAGATGCGCCAAGATCCAGCTCATCAACAAATCAGTTTCTATAATCTCTTTATTACAGCTTTGGTGGCTCTTCCCCACATACAGCTAGTTCTTCATTAAGGTGAAGCAGAAGAAAGCCTGTCTTTTGACATAGGACACTGGTATTCCTGAGTGGTCAGTGCTGGAGCTGATATGCTCAATGACCCCACTGTTAACTGAGGTGACAGGGTGGAATAATCTCTCTCACTGACTCTGCAGATAATATTAGGTAGAGGAAGCAATTGATATGCCAAATTTGGGGGCTGCAATTCAAAGGGACTGAACTAGACCAGTGGGTGGCTGAAGGAATTAGCTACCTTAAGCACTGGGTGAATGATGATGTATTAGGAATCTTGTTACCAAATAACAATGTGGAAACAGTAGAGGCCAACACGTGTTTGTTGCAGGTCCAAAGTAACTTTGCAAGACTATAGGTTTGATGGTTCTCCACTGGTTGTCCTTGTTCCTACTGCCTGGTCCATATCAAATAAAAAAATGTTAGCCTGTCAGATTTATTGCACAAGGCAACTCCAAATCGAACTCTTAGCTACAGCACCTTTTTTTTAGTTAGCTTCCACACAGAGGGCTTTAAGAGGCTTCAAAGAATATAATTTGAAATAGTCAAACAAAACAAATTGCAGGTGTGCTTTGTTCTTTAGCTTTATTTTTCCACTGAAGGCAGCACAGGAGATGGAATAAGTTTGTTAATCTCTAGGGATAGAAATGCTCTGGTTTGTCAAATGTTGTTCTTTCATTTTTCAGGCAGTAGAAGGCAGCTGCTTCCTTCACTCTAAATTTAAGATTAAGGGGTAATGGCAGTGGGTTAGAATAAAAGTAAACTTGAATTTGGAGAAATTCATGCAATATGTGTCCCCTGTATGAGGCTGCCTCAGGTCGGAAGGTGAGTTATGCCCACATCACTATAACAGAACTTTAAAGCTCTCCATACACAGAAAAACATCTCATTGAAAGTTTTACAGAACACAGTCTTCTATGCACCTTTATTTTCTTTCTGTCTCTAACAAAGAAGCATTTTCATTAGCTATACCAACATTAGGCAGATTTGGTTTCTGTCAATTTATTTAGTTATTACTTTCATTGTGTCCTGACATATATACACTAATGTATGACTAATGTATGCGTAGACTGAGCTGGAGACTTGGAAGTCTGATTTTGCCTCATTTTTACCTCCCTTTCCCTTTTCTTTATTTTCATGTCTTGCTTGGATGTGTTCCAGAGTTAAAGTGCTATCTCCTTACTGCTTCCAAGAGTCTGGAGGCACCTGGGAGACTATTCCAGATTTAAGCAATCATCCTGTGTCAGTGGCTGGCACCTTTACTTTGGTGTTTGGAGCTGGCTTACACTACAGTGTTAAACTAACAGTAATAGTGAAATAGGTTATATTGAATTGGGGTTGTACTGCTCTTGCCCCTTTCTAAATGATAAATTGTTTTGGGAACCATCACAAATTCAAACTATATTTTCCTCATCTGTTACAGAATATGAATGAACCATCCACTACAAATGCCCCCACTGTGGCTTGCAGTGTATCACTGAGCAAACATTTTGTTTTCAAATGCAAAGATTGAAGTCATGTCAACTGCTACTTGCAATAAAAGCATACATATTCTGATTTAAATTTGATGTGAGAAAATAAAATTTAGTTTCAAGCATTTAGGTCAAAACAAGGCAGCATGGTCCATTCAGAAACTGAGACAATTTTTGGAGAACATATTGCTTATTATTAATATTCCCATTTATTTTTTACATAGTCTAGGAATACTAATTTATTTTCTCTCTTTTTTTTCCTCCCTGGCTATCCATCATACAAAATAATGTCACTTTCCTTTTCTTGTAGTTTTGTTGTAAATCATTGGATTAAAAACTCCAGTAAAAGTAATGCATGTTCTTGTTGAAGGTATTCTTTTTGTTTTGTTATTTTTTTTGCCTCCTCCTTACAGCATGTGTTTATGTCCTTTATTCCTGGAACATTATACCTTTCCAGCTGCCCTGAAAATTGGACCAGTAATCTGATCACCAGTTTGTATGGTTGTAATATGGGGCTAATGCTCCTATAAGCTCTTTGTGAAGTGCTTTGTATGGTAAAGGAATATGACAGCCTATGACAGCTCATATGATGGAAAGGCTTATGTGATACTACATGAGTATTTTAGGTCTTACTAATTGGCTTTCTTAGTTGGGGGCTGGTTGGAAGTCCAACCGAAAGAAAAGCTACACAATCAAACATGAATAGTTTTTCTGTGCAGATTGTTTTACAGAACTGTTGGCAGAGAAATACTGTAAACAGCAAGAACTTATTGTAGGCTACTCCTCATGTTCTCTTGATTAGAAGACCTTTCTATTTCTCCTATGGATTTTATGGTTTATTAGCTTAGCAGACTGAACCATGCACTTAGAGGCATTTCCACAAAAAGCATTATCTTCTCAGGCTGCAAGGCCACACTAGCTACTCCCAGTTGCCATCATCTCCAAGTTGTGTCCTACTCTCAGTAGCCACTTCAGAGCCAGCTAGCAGAATGTAGCCACCCTTTGATTTGTGCCTACTAGCAGCAGTCTGGCACATTTCAAAGTTTATTCTTCTTTTTAATGAGGCAACCCTGTGTGGTGTTAGTGCTGCTTGTGGTCATAGAAAAATCTGTGAGCTTTTTGGTCATTGTGTTGAATTTTTCTTTGGCAGCGTGATGGCTTGATATGTTGCTTCTGTTTGAAGACAGATGTGGTGTTACAGTGTGGTGGAGGCAGGACCCTATCCTGAGAGGCAGAAGTGCCTTAACTGCTGGTGATTGGCACTGTCCATGCTAATAATAGCACTCATTTGTCTAACACCTTTACTGGAAGAGAGCCTGAAGCAATTTATAAGCTGTACTTCAAGCAATGTCCCCACCTCTGGGCTGAAATGAGACAGATGTGTCCTGTGCACAAGAAAGCCCACATGGGTTTCAGATAAAACGAATTATTAAAAGCTACTGGATGAATGACAAGCTTGTTTTTACATGGAGTAGTTGTTACGTGCAGTAGATTCTGAAGGCCATGCATGGTTTAGTGTTTGATAGGAATGGTTGGACTCAATGATACAGTGGGTCTCTTCCAACCTCGTTATTCTATGATTCTATGAATCAGATATCCATTGTGTTGAGTGCAGGAGGATTAGATTTGATCTTCTAAACGTCTGGCAGACGTATGTTGCACAATTGAAGGGGAGGCTGAAAATGAAGTATACCTTGGACTTTTCATTTAGAAATTTTCTTCTTTTAAGGTATCCCCCTGGAGGCAAAACTGTTAGTGTTTCATCACTATTCAGCCCAAAGGCAGATGATGCCTCTCTTTCAAAAAGAACATCTGAGAAAAGGAGAAAATCCAAGAACAGACTCAAGAAATTTAGTGTTATGGTGAATTGTCATTTTAAATTATTTCCTGAGAGCTTTACTGATGTTTTTTTTCAGTAGATTCCAGCTCTTGCGAGGAGCCCAGGGCCACCTCTGGACAAAATCTCATGTAATCAGAGCATTTAATAGGGTTAGAGCAGCTGGACACATGCTCAACTCTCTAGCTAATAAGTTTTAGATACGTATCTGCTGGAGCTTTTTGTACACGGAATTTCTTGGATTGTGGGCATGTGGGAGCTTGTTCAATGTGTTAAGAATCTGTGCTAGGGGTGTGGGGGCTGTCTGTCAGTGCTGAAATGCACTAATAGAATTGATGGTAGGTGAATATATGAACTGAAACTGATATACATCAAAACTGTTTGAGCAGTTGTATGGTTGTAGGTTAGAATAATGTTAATCCAGCTCAGCAGGAACTCTCTCTCCTAAGCAGGGTTTCTACATATAAATAATTTTCTACAACTTACACTCATTCATGCCATCCTGATTTGGAAGTTTCTATTCAGAAAAGGAGGCATAACAGGAGGATATTAGAATATTGGTAATGAGGAAATATTTAGATTTCATCACTGTGGGATGATTGGACTTTTTTTATTGTTAGGAGACTGCGGTCATGCAAGTGGGCTGGGGGCTCTTTCTTTAGTAAGCTGCTGAAGCACCTGTGGCTCTACAACTTTCTTGGGGTCTGGAGCTGGAAGACATAGAAAATGGCCTTGTGTTTTTTCAAGTGCACAACTCATGTGGAACCTTCTCTGTTGCTATTTCTCATTTCAAATTTTCTCTGTAGGCAGAGCTCTCTCTTTTCTGATAGTTCTGCATGACAAACAGGGTTTCTTTTAGGGCTTCCCAATGTGGCTTGGTAGCACTTTTGTAGCCTAAGGGAAAACTGTTTTCTTTCTGAAGTCCCTGTATCTTTCCACAGCTCTTGACAGTTGCATATTATCTCCTTTAGTTCCTCCTCTGACAGAGCAGAGAAGAGCGCTGAACAATTGCACCTGTACCATTGGTGCTGTAGATATGGGATTTAGGAAAGAGAAATTTCTGACAAACACTCACTGATGAGGAAGAGAAACATTTTTCCACTCCTTCAAGATAGTGCAGAATGAATACCCTAAGGAAACTGCAGTTCTCATCTGTTTCAGATGGGTGGAGATTGCTGTTTGGAATCAGATTTCCTCAGGTGTTAGTGACCTCCTGCTTGTATAGACTCCGCCAAGACTGTAATCTCTATACTGCTGAAAAGTAACTGAATTTCTTTCATCTAAGCAATAAAAACTAGTGTTACTTAGAACAGAAGGCACTTCAGGGGCTAAACAAACAAGCAAACCACAAACAACCCAACAAAACCCTACCAACCAAACAACAAAACAGTTCTGTCCTGAAATTGTTTAATAATGTCTGTTGGGGAAGAAGGTAGGAAGAAATATTTGCTGCATGTCTCAGGGGGTCATTAGAGTGAGAGTGAGTGTCCCCCTTGGGCAACAGGAAGTTGCTCCTGGCTGTTTCAGAGAGAAATGTGTTGTCACAGTGGAGTTGTTCAATAACCATACTCCCAACTATCTGTTCAGCTGAATCCCTGCTTTTGCACATCTTCTTCACTGCTGGTGATGATGATGTCCTTAAAATTTTTTAAAGGCCCTGGTGTCAGCTGCTAAAGATCTGGACTGCTGAAGATTATACCTTTTCTTCTTTAAGTGAAAATGAAAATGGAGTATTGGTCTTGGGCTCATTGCTCGGGGCTCTCAACATCAAAATGAAAAGCATACTGGAAGCAAAAGTTCAGATTCCAGCAAGACTAATTTCTTCTCTTAATTCTCTTGGCATAAATGTGGAAATGCCATTTCCCTTTTGGGGGATATATCCCTTGTCAGTAAAACTAAGGTGTTATAAAACTTATGCATATGAGGTGATTTATATACTTTAACTGGCACTTTCAAGGAGGTTTTTTTCATCTTCATTTTTAGAAAAGACTTTAAAAGCTAAGTGAGCAAAGTGCTGCCACAATACATGGTGATGGTAATGTGGAAGTTTTATTACAGCAGTAGATAGTGTTTTTAAGGGCACGCCTCCTGAGATGCTTTGAGTGTAAGGAAAGCCCTCAGTACATCTAGGATTTATGACTGTGGACATGTTTTTCTCTGTGTGACTAACCATAAAGAGAAAGAAGAATGGTAGAGTGGCTGATTCAAATACAACTGGTTTGGGGCTTCAAAAGGGCATTCTGATACCAGTGCTATTTTGCAAATGTTTCTAGTGTGTGGCCCCAGGTTAGGGTTGTCTGTAGGCTTTTCATTTTAGTTCTGTATACAGTACACCCGGTGCCAATGCAGGCGGTAAGATGAATGGCTATTTATTTCAGCTTACCAGAGATAATCCATCATGGTGCATGTAGCAATTGCATTTCTGCACTCCAAAAAGCATTTATGTCTAGAGATTAAATAAATAAATAAATAGATGTAAGGAGCTCTTCTCCTCTTTCCTTTCCTTCGTCTTGCCTGCTGTATAATGTATATGTTTGTTTATTTTGGTAAGTGTCCGTAATTTTAAAATGGCCCACTGCAGACATGAAGTGACTGATAGCAGTGTTGTTCTGGCATGTGGGGAAATAAAATCAAGATTTCTCTTTGATCTTTTGATTTATTGCAAACAAATATTTGCATTCTTATGGATCAACAAGGAGATTGCTTTAGGATGGAAAGGTGTGACCTTTACTAGTTCTTATTAGTACCTTTCTGCTGGAATTCATTGTATTTGTGGGTTTTTATTTTTGATGTTTCAGCAAAATAGTTGAAACGATGATTAATACTTCATCATCTAAGGTTCTCTATGTACTGATTAATAATTCAATGATGCTGCCCACTTCTTATCCCCTCTAATTTCTTTATGACATTCTACTTAAATTCCCAGAAATGTCTCTTTGATTTTTTTCTTATATTGAACTTAAAAGCTTTATCTAAGATATTTACTTGATCATCTCTGGCTAATTTGTTTTGGGTTTTTTTTTTTAAATTCTGCAGTGGCACAGTGACCTACCTCTCTACTGAGTACGCTACTGTACAAAATGAAGGTACTCTTTACTATATGATTGGTTAGTTAAGTGGATTTTTTAAAAAATAAATTCCTAGGCCCAGTATTTTAGTTCCACTTAGAAAATAGACCTCCTGAAGGCTATTTTTTTAAAATTAAAAGAGTTAGCTGAAGACACTGGGGCCCTAGCCCTTTCTGTTTAGAAGAGGTGGGAGAAGGAATGCCACTACATTTCAAGAACATGAGTGTGTTTTTAATGGCTACTGATGAATCAGGTTTTACTGTACATCTGAAGAACTGCTACTTCTGCATGGTTGTTCTTTCCAAAGAGAAATAGCATGTCTTTTCTGTCAATAATCTTTGATTTACCTAAGAGGTGCCCTCACCCAAACATTCTGCAGAATGAGACAGATTATGTTCAAAATGCTCAGTCACAGCAGGAAGTGTAAGCATCACAATCTGAAGCCAAACTACTGTAGGCCAAGAATGGTGGGGGAGAAGTAGAAGAAAAGTCATTTCAGCTCACTTGAAATACAAGAATGGAGAAAAGTGGAAAAAATTCCCTACAAACCCAAACTTACATGTTTTCTTATGTCCCAGAGAACCTGCCCATAACTTAAGATTGTTTGGGTTGCTTGTAGCTTTGCTGCCTTCCTTCCTTTCTAGTTAATTATTCATGCACTTGGTACCAACAGATGGATTTTGTTTTCCTTTAGGTGTAATTAGAGCAATCAAAGGGTTTGTAATATAGTAATAAAAATGCACTTTCACTCTTCCTTCCCTCTCTCTCTCCTCCTTTTTTTTACTGTCTCTCTTCCTCTCTCTTCTTTTTGCTGATGTCTGTCTGCTGACCATTGTGTCTGCCCACCAGAATTTTTTTTTGTGCACTTGCCACTTTTTTGAACCCAGCTGAAGACAAACTTCTTGACTGCAGGTTTTCTGAACTCTTGCAGAGAAAATTATTCTAGCCATATCAGCTATTAATGGTGCTTATTCTGAAATGAGCAAAATTAAAGTGCATTCTTGAGGGCAATCATTTGTATACAATGTATTTGAACAGAAGTATAGCAGAGGGAGAGGTGACAACACAAATTTTTAGTATGACTAATCTTTGCATGTTGTGGTAGATGATAAGAAAAGATTAGGCTTTGGGGTTGTTGTGTTTGGGGTTTTTTAGTGTTTGTTTATTTTCCTGGCATGGATTCTGTACCAAGACAGGAATTTGAATCCTCCTTTGAACTGCCATTGTTTGCATTGGGTTTTGCAACAGACAGACCTACTGTATCATCTGTATGGCAGTTTTAGTACAGGATGGGGTATGATGTGATTGAGAGCAGCCCTGCAGAGAAGGACTTGGGTGTGCTGATTGATGAGAAGGTTTACATGAGCCAGCAATGCGTAATCACAGCCCAGAAGGCCAACCGTATCCTGGGCTGCATCAAAAGAAGTGTGGGCAGTGGGTCAAGGGAAGTGATTCTGTCTCTCTATTCCTTTCTTGTGAGACCTCATCTGGAATAATGTGTCCAGTTCTGGAATCCTCAACATAAGAAGGATGTAGAGTTGTTGGAATGGGTATGTAGAGTTGTTGGAATGGGTCCAGAGATGATCATACAAAGATTATCCGAGGGCTGGACCACCTCCCATGCAAGAACAGGCTGAGAGAAGAGTTGGGCTTTTTCATCCTGAAGAAGTAAGTTTGTAGTAAGTTTGCAGATGACACTAAGCTGGGTGGAAGTGTCGATCTGCTGGAGGGTAGGAAGGCCCTGCAAAGGGATCTGGACAGACTGGACCGCTGGGCAGAGTCCAACAGCATGAGGTTTAACACAGCCAAATGCCGAGTCCTGCACCTGGGGCACAACAACCCT
>WAAB01015469.1:56941-79242 GCA_013389865.1 Piaya cayana | reverse complement strand
GCCTCAAGCTCCGCCAGGGGAGATTTAGGCTAGAGATTAGGAGGAAGTTTTTTACAGAAAGGGTCATTGGGCATTGGAATATGCTGCCCAGGGAGGTGGTTGATTCACCTTCCCTGGGGGTGTTTAAGTCACGAGTAGACGAGGTCCTTAGGGACATGGTTTAGTGTTTTGTGGGAATGGTTGGACTCGATGATCTGGTGGGTCTCTTCCAACCTGGTGATTCTGTGATACACATACATACATATACATGTGTACGAACTCATTTTGGGGGTCAGCTGAAGCTCTCTTAGCATGGTTGTTTTCTTGCATGTGTCAGAGACATTTAGGGGTTTTGAACAATTTATTCAGTACATCACAGTACCACTTTGGGGGCTGTTTTAGATGATCTGTGCACTGGAGCATAGCAAGTGAATCATCAATAAACAAGATTCTCAGTAACAAGCAGTGACAAAATGTAGTCCATAAGCACTTAAGATAATTTTGGCTAAATGTTGTCTGTATCTTCTTAAGCCAGCTGCTCAGGGGCTTATCTTCCTGGCTTTGATGATGCTATTATTAATTGTGTGATACTGTTTATAAACCTGCAAAGAGATTGTATTCATCGATACTCATAGGAATCATAGCTGATCAAGGTAAGACTTGCTTAATTGTTTGGGAGCACACAAGTTATAAGAGGTGACTCTCTGGCTTTGTTTTCTGGGTGAAACTATAGCTTGTCCTGCCAAATGCCTGTCCTACTCCTTGTAGAAGTTAGTGCAGGTAACGTCTTTGAAAGAATTTGTATCATGAGAGGGTAGTCATTTGGTAATCGCTCTTCAAATAGAAAAACCTTATTTAATGGGGAGAGAGGAAGAGTTTGTCTCTTGACAGGAGGATTTTAGGGTCTCAACTGTCCACATTGCTGGTTCTCCCTTTGCCTGGCTGATAGAGCTGACCAGTGCCACTCTCAGCACTGAGTAGCAGTAGCAACCTTCAGCACTCCTTGGCTGTAGCACATGCAAATCTAGCAGCAGGGAAAAGTCTAGGCTACAACCAGTGCAAGTACCAGCTCCCTGCATCGTGTTTGTAAATGGAAAAAAACAAGAAGATGCCAAATGTGGGAGTTCTGACTTGAGCATACAGAGCCACTGAAAATAACAATGGTGAGGAACTAGCCTCAAGGGTTTTTTTTAACTCAATAACAGAGTTAGCCAATTTCCACGTATGAAGTCCTTCTTCCATCAAAGATGACATTAAAAAAAATAGAAGTGTGCTTTACTATGTTTTTTTGTTGTTGATATCTTTATCCTGCACACTGTATTGAGCACAAGAAATGCTGCTGCTCTGTGCAGACATCATTATATCATCCTGAAGGGGAGAGGCATGATTATTCTGATTTTTCACATGAGAAATGACAGAAAGCAGCAATGGGTAAGGGTCTGCTGGTGAACGTTAGCTCATTTTTTCCTTGTGACAGCCTACTAATGTTGCCAGGAGCTGGCAAAGGTAAATGGATATGACAGTAGTAGTTCTTTCTAGCAGTGTAGTTAGACCACACGGTCAGAGATCCCCTCTGTGCAGTGTTGATGAGGGTCAGCTCTTTGGTGTGAGAACTCTGAAGAATATCAAGTAGGCTTTGTGGAGAGGCATCAGCTTTTTGGTAGTGTTTGTGATCCCACCTAAGTTTTGTATTATTCTTGAGGTGTCAGGTGGAGTGTGAAGTGAAGGTGAGTCTCCACAGGCTTAAGGGGAAGAGTTCTTGCTCTTACAAAGACAATGCAGGGCCAGGCTCTAGTCAACACTGTGCACCAGAAGGTAATGTGAATTTCTGGGCTGCTTTTCCTTAGAATGGTGCTGTACATTGTTCTTTGAGGAGGTTAGAAGCATTAGCATCAGTATCCTGGCTAAGCAGCAAGGTCTTCTTACATTTGTTTACCTTCCCTTTCCAGCTGCTTTGCAGAATCTTTCACTTCCAGACCTAGCATTGTCATATTTCTTTCTGGGATGCCCAAGCAATTTTTCTAAGGCAAATAGTGAGGAGACTAGTTTGTTGGGGGGGGGGTGGGGTTTGTTGGGAGGTTTTTTGTCGTTTTTTTTAAAGTTTCTTGAAACCTTTACTTGGTAAACTGTAGCCTTTTAATTTATCCAGGCTTTCCTGGAACTCTGTAGCTGTCTTTCTGCAAGTTTGATGTAGGAACTGCTCTGCCATCCAGAGCCTCCTCTAGAGAAACCAGCCTTGTTAGAAAGAATAGCAACATGAAAACAAACTGCCAGGAAGCCACTTAGCTTGTATGTGTCCTGTAACCTGCTTTTTGCTTGTGTACAGTTCTGGCAGCTCTAACGGAAGTGCAACAGACATTTATATGGAACCTTGGAAGCCAACGGATAAGGATTCCATGCGTTCCTCTTCTGATGCTTATTTATACTATACCATTTCTGATGTGGGAAATTTACTATCCTTGTCTCAGTTGAGATATTCTTGAACTGACATAATGGTATCAGTCAGTGTGCACAACCTCAGTGAGGTGGTTTGGCTGATGTACAAACTTGCTATCTGAATTTGCCCTTCTCTTCTAAAAGCCAGTGATGTTTAGTTGTGACATCAGCTGTCTCAGCATGTTTCTCAGGATTTGTCTTCTACTGAACAAGGAACTGTAGGTCGGAGACCACATGATGGTGTTGACTGTTAAGGCTTTACTGAGCCAGAGTGAGCACTTCATCATTCAGCCTAGAGCAACTTAAATTTGAAATTCAGTTTCAGTAAAGACTTCCTCTGGTATGTGGCTGCCTTTGATGAACAAACCTTGTTTTACTTAGGCAGCCTGAGGAGGAGGGGTCTGATTTCTTCTGGTTCAGAGAATTTCTTGTCCTTTAGAGCTATCAATGCTGTGACATGCTACCCCTTGCTCTCTAAATTTTTAGTGTTGGTTGGTTTTTTTCATTACCTTCCTTGATCAATCTTTTCTTGATTCTGGACTGAATCAGAGCTGCTCATTTGCAAGTGATAGGACCTCCATAGCTCATGGACTTTTTTAATGGTTTGCTTTTGGAACAGGAAGAAATGAATTATTCCTGCAGGTAATAAAGTCTTGGGTAGCCCAGATGATAGAGTAAAGAGGGAGAGTAGGAGGAAAACTCATCAAATGATGTTGACTGTTCTACCTTCTTTAAAGTCGAGTATTGTAGTATATTTTGCTGTGGGAAGTGGACAGATTGCAGGCCCAAGCGATTAATGTTTAATTAGGTTTGTACTGTGTGAAATACATTGCTTTTTAGTTGAGTTAAGGGTAGGTAGCACATAAATTGGTAATGTGGTTGTCAGCTTCCATAGTGCCCTGGACAGTAACAAAATCCATAAATTTACTGACTCTATGGATTCCTTTATAAAACATTTAATCTTTGGATTGGATTGTAAAGGCTTAAGGTCTTTTATCCTTTTTCTTTTCCTTCATTACTGAAAAAAGATAAAAGGAAGACTGAATGACATTAAGAATTTAGGAGTACTTCTAGTATTGCAGCGACAACAAGCTGCATCTCTCAAAGTCAGCAGCCCTCATTCTTACCACTGACAGGTGGTAAATAAGCATCTTCAGTAATGCAATATTGCCAAAAATTTAAACAAGTACTGACCTTTCCTGATAACTTATAAAAACTTTTATGTATAGAAGCTGAAGTGCTTTAATGCCATGCTACATTTCTATTCTCTGGCATTTTCTTAATGTTATTAGTCAAATGGCCACTGGGAATACAGGGTAATGGTTTTTGCTCCGTCCTTAGGATTTACTTGCCGACTAGTTGTGGCAGATAGTAAGTGCCCAGTTAGGGTCATTCAAATGGGAAACTGATACTGCAGTTTTGAGTAGGGTTAGATCTCCAAGTATTGCTGGCATCTTCCAGTTTTGAGGTGAGATGAGGATGGCAGAGTAGGTCCTGCTCAGTAATTTCACATCAAAACCTCAGGGCAGCCTTTTGTCTCTCCAGGTGCTGTGCTATTTCTGTCTCTGTCTTGGTAATGTCCACTGAACAAGCCCTGACTGTGTTTCATGCTATATTACTGTTTACTGTAGCTACTCTTAATTTCAATTATTATATAATATAGCAATGAGGCAACCCAGTCACTGCAGATCAAAGGGATTAGTGCAGCTGTCATGTGGATAAGCTCACATTGTGCCCTGCAACACCACCCCGGGCTTGCTTGAATCGTGCAGACTCAATGCTGCTTCGCTTTCATCACTGCAGATACAGCTGGGGATATGTAAATGTGTATGGGTACGTATGGATCCTGTAGGTATTTACAGACACTTAGGCAATGCTGCCTTGCAGCTCAGTTTATTATCTTGGTTTGACAGCACCCTTTGAATACAGGCATCGGTTTCCCATTCACATGCTCCCTGAGGCTGTCAGCAGTCATTGGAATGACTGGCGAGATGTCAGCTAAGCTCTCCTTTCTGGGAGGAATATTACTGTAGCAAAGCTGACAAGGACTGTGGCATCTTTGAGGGCGGACCCTGCATGAGGTCTACATGGTATGCATCAGACCCTATTTGATGAATTTTTCACATCAGGAACTTCTTTATTGTTTCTATTCTTGTCAGTATCTGTCAAGGTACATAGTTTTCTCTTTTCAGTTCTTTAGTTTCTTTCTTCTTTTTTTTTTTCTTCTTCTTTCTTCCCCTTCTTAACTCGGAGTCCCCAGTTGCAATGTATTTGTTTATCACTTTTACTGATGTCTGGAGTGACCAACAGCTGAAGCGGTGCAGTAGGTGGCAGTCTTCACTTCTCATCAAATCTGACCAAGGACACAGCACTGAGCCAAGGGTCCCAGAGACTGCTGGTGTAGTATTTTATTAAGCACGAAGTCAAGAGTGTTTCATGTCCAGTGTGACTGAAACCTTCTTGGCAAGAACCATCTTTTACAATTCCAAACTACAGACTGCATAATTGCATTTTACTTTCCTGAATTTCTTCTTTAAAACTTGGGTATGGTATCCTTTTTTCATCTCTTTTGCACGATTCAATGTGCTGTTAAATATGCCAGTTTCATCTTAGGAGTAGCATTTTAGGGAGAGGAGAGAGAGGTGTTCCCAGATATGCACATTTGTTTAAATTGTTTGATATTGAAGAATCAAAGCATTTTTTTCTTTTTTCACTGTTTCATTTTAAAAAAGCGCGTATCTGGGTATGCACTTGTTATGCTAAGAGGAGATCATCTGTGGGTGTCTGCCATTACCTGACAGATATTTACCCATGTCAGTAGTCCACTGATGATTGCACTTTTTTTTTTTAACAATACTGAGCAAAGCTGTTAACCTCACCCTTCTTCTTAATACTTAAGTGCCAGAGGGGAAATAAATTTACCTGAAATTCATTCCTTTTTAGTTCTTTGCTGGGGTCAAGTACTGTGATTCTTATTTGGACTTGATATATAATTGTCTAGGACATTTGATGTAGCTTGGGTAACTGTCTCTTCAGAGAAATGCCAAGCACTCTGTTCCCCTCAAGAAAGAGACAGGTCATCTTGGCAGAGATGCTTCTAAAACTGTATTGGAGGCTCTATGCCAGCACGTAGCCACATGCTCCAGCAGGTCACCATGACAGAAAAGTAGTTCTGTGCTTGCAGACAGCTTTTTCCACAGGATGCTGCTCTTACATGCTCTGGAGATATTCAGGGCTTGAAGAAAAAGCAGAGGTGGGACACAGGGCAGCTTTGACAGCTTCCTACCTCTCTGTGAAAGCCAGACTTGGAGAGCAGAGGATAGGGCTTGTTTGCACTGATAGATGTTGTACACTGCAGTTTGTGAACAGTATCAAATTCCACCCCCTCCTGCCTTGCCATCACTGCTGGCATAGTTTGTGTTTATGAACGTGACGGTCAAACACATCAGAGGCACGACTTGCCCACTGATCTGTGAGAGTGCCTGCCTTGTTTCAGTAGGAACCCAACCAACAGCAGCGAAGATGGCACTGATTTCTAGGAGGGCTAGATCAGGGGATTTAGGTTTGGAAAGTTCATTGGTACATGCTGGGTTTGGAGGTTCAGTGCTGCATTCCTCAAGGTTATTTAACTCTTCGGGGGGAGAGTATTTTGCCAGTTTCAGATGTGCTCTGACAGGTGTTGGAAACAACCTTCTACTTTCAGTTAATGTATTTATTACAAACAGTGAAATTTCACCATGAAAGAAAGTGGATAAAGGAGGAGAGGTGTCAGGAAGAGTCCAAATGCGGAGCATAGTAGTTTTAGAAGACAGCCAGAGATCCTGGTCTGTGCCACTGTTACTGTGCCAACTTACAGAATAATGTTTAAACTAGCTTTCGTATTGGTATAGTTGTTTTGATAAATATCACACCCAAATAAGCATAGTTAAATAAAAATGATAAGCTGTCTTAGCCTGTTTGTGATGGGAATGGACAAGGTTTTTTTAAAGGAAAGTCATATGTTTTTCTGACCCCCCAGGTTATTGGAAGACAAAAAGTTTTTATTTCTTTTGAATTGTAGCAAGCAATGGTTGTTACATGTTGTGGTGTAGGGAGCCCTGATAAGGAGATGTTTTACCTTCCCCCTCAGGACTTCCTTGTCTCTCATGCTGTATGAGGTTATTGTACAGGATATTTGGCTGTCTGATGCAGTTGTTTTTTTCTGAAATTTATGTTTGTTTCAGTAATATATAGCTGATTATTATCTGGATGAGGACAGGGCTGGTAGCTGTGTTACACTGACTTGTAGCATTGCTGTGGCCTTTCTGAAGGTAATTCCTTGTAGCAGCAGTTGCAAACTGTGCTTTCCTCATCTTTAGCTTTGAACTGAAAAATCCCTAATCACAAAACAAGGTGACATTTTCAGGTCTCCTGCAACATAGTTAACTTTCCCCTAGCCTTCCTCTCTGGTAGTTGCCCTTTTCATAGCAATGTATAATCTTTTTCTGTGCCCAAGCACTATTGGAAGACAACAAATCTCCTTAGTGCTAGATTCCAATAATAAGAGGCAGCCCTGCACTTCTCATTTTCAGCTCTGAATCTTATTTACTGGGCTTGGTGGCATGTGTTTCAGTTCTTTAATTAAGTCCTCCCTTTGTCTCTCTATCTCCGAGAGCATGGTTCCCATTTTTCTCGCTGCAGCACTTAAAGCATAATTTGGTGTCAAACACATGCTCTCTGATTGAGGCCCAACCAGATTTACTTGCAAATGTGTCTGGGTCAATAGCATTTGTTTCAATTAGATTTACAAAGAGACATTTTGATGCTCTGCTGTGTTAGTCAAAGGGGAGATTGTGGGGAGAGTGGGAGGGCCTTTGGCCTGCCAGGCATTTAATTAATTTATGATTTTTTAAAAAAAAAGAAAAAAGAAAAAAAAAGAATAAAAAGAAAAAGGGGTGGGGGAACCCTGTATCACTTACTTGTGGCCAAAAAGGACTGTACCAGTTTCTACTAAGGAGTAATCAATAACCAAGGCTTAACCTACTGGCTGCTCTGAGTTGTACTGCTTTGAAATGTAAAAATTAGTAGAGCCAAGCATCTTTGAATGCAGATGGGATCGTGGCCACAATTGGCTAAATGAGTGCAAAACATTTGTAACAAGACTGAGCCAAAGCCACAGCAGGCTGGGAAGAATTAGCTATTAACCAGTGTTATTTATTTATCTGTACTTTCTCCTGAAAATACAGGGGCAAGGCTTTCATGTGTGAGGAATTTGAATTTATGCATTGAGGTAAGAAATTTGATTCGTGTGCCTTGTTATCCCTGTAGGCACCATGAGGAATTTAGCTTCCTATTGATTCTAAAAGGGATTTGTGTGTGCAGTGCCTTTCGTAAACAGATCTTCTGAGGTGCTTAACCTGAATGAGATTTGATGCTGCTCTCAGAAAACAGACTAGAATATTCAAATTGCATTATTCAGCCTCTGAAACCCTGGATGTTTTGGGATTTTACACACCTATAATTAACTTTAAAGATGAGTAAGACTGAATGACTAGATTTGTCCCAAAGTACTTGCCTTTTCCCAGCATTTCAAGGAATCTACTAAAGAACCAGGCTTAGTACTCTTAGTACTGTCCTGGGCCAATGCTTTCTTTGCAGGATTACTTTTATCAACTTTTATAGTCTTTTGATGGCCAGAGTGCAGGGCTGCTCAGCACCAAGCTTTGTTTTATATTGCTCCCTGCTTGTGATGCTGAAGTAAAATATCAGTAGTCTATTAGTAGTAATTTTTTTGTGAATTTCTTGGTTGTTTCTCATCAAATATTTGAGAACTGTCCAGGTTTACAAATTAAATTAGAAGCAAAACTTATCTGTGACTTTGTGGTGATCAAAGGAAGAATCACGGTGGAATCAGATTGATGAGAGTTCCAGCAGCTGAGCCAAACCAAGTTCCAGCTGGATACAGTCTGTCAGCAGAGCTGACCTGTGGGACACGAGAGGCTTTTATTCTTAAAGCTTCTCCTGTTGTGATCCCTTAGTTGTCCCAAGCTCTGTTTTAAAATCTGATTCCTTCTGACTAGCCACGCTATTGTTTTCTCTGTGTGTAAATGTTGTGCCTTGAACTTTGGTTCCTCTGATCACGGTGTGCTGCACGGTGTACAACTGGGATGCCTCAAGAGTCATTTGAAACAATGTGGAAGAAGATGCTATTAATCATAAATCATAGAATGGTTGGGGTTGGAAAGGGCCATAAAGATCCTCTAGTTCCACTTCTCCTCAATCCATTTTCCATCCAGTCTGTATTTGTGCTTGGATTGCCCTGACACAGGAATGAGAGCTTGCACTTGGCCTTAATGAGGTTTATATATAAAGTATATAAATATTTTCAAATGTAATAGCATTGACTGCTTTTATAATTAAATCCTAGGATATTCCTCCAGTGTTGATCAAAGTTTTTCTATTTGGCATAAAAATGCTGACAGCTATTGGAGAAAAGATTGAAGGGTTCAAAATGCCTGGTTATCAAAGGTAATTCCTCGCACTTCCTGTTTTTAAGTTACTACTTTAACGTTCTTAAGTTAACCCTGTGCTTTACTGGTGTCTCAGTTATGATCAACCTGACATCTTCCTCAGTGATTTTGAGAAGTGACTGGGCATATAAATCTCTTCTTTCTATAGGTGAACAGAGACAGACATAAGCATATGCTATTACTCTGTAGCTATTTGGAATTTATGGAATAAAAAAACCCCCAACCCTCATATGAGAACAAGTACAGATGTTTTTTGTATCACAGAAAGAAAAAACAGGAAGCTCTACACTGTCATTTTTACTGATATTACTCTTCATAAAATACTTTAAAAATATTGCCAGGTGTCAGATGTCAGCAAACCAGTGAGCTCTCCACTGCCTCAGATGGAGCTACTCTGACTTTCAAAATCTGAACCAAGGCAAGTTGATTTATGGCAGTAAATTGCATGACCTCACATCCTGATAGGATCACACTGCCCTTAAATCTGGTCTAGCCACTGAGGAGGAAGATGCACAGCTCTTCAAAATCTGTTGTACAGAGAGAATTTATCTGCAAAATGACAGATTAGAGAGTAAGGAAACAGCCTGCTCTTGTAAGCAGACTGGAAAGTAGCAGCAAGATGACTTCTAGGTCCTGTGCTGCTTCATTGCTGTCTCTTGACCTTGACTGTCTGACCCTGAGTGTGTGGGATAGCTGGCACCTCAGGGTGCAAAACTGAACAAAAACAGTATAAAAACAGCTGCTTATAAGTAAAGGACTCCAGGGTGACCATGGGACTGATTTAGTGTACTGCTGAGGGGCTCTTAAGTCCAGCTGACTTCACAAGTCTTTTGTAGCTTGTGTAAATTCACAGATCATGGACATATGTGCTCTGGGGATGTTCTGTTTGAAGAGTGATGCTTAACCTTAGTATCTTTTCTAGAGGCAATGGAGGTCTTTTCTAAGAGGCCCTTTTTAAGGGGTACTTTTTGAAGGTATCTTGTTGTAATATTATACTGTTAGGCGAGGCAGCACATTTATTTCCATGCTCTGCCAGCCCCTGATGCTGGTGCCACCTGTTTTCCTTCCCATTGCACAGCTGTGTCTTTGTGTACAGTTTTTGAAATGGTTTTTTATGACATCTGTGTTTTGGCTCCCTTGGGACCCATCACTTGTAGTCCTAGCTCGTTGTGCACTCTCTCCTTCCTTCCACAGAATCACTGCTATAAATCAAACTTGCTTAAATCGCCACTCACTGAAAGAATAGAAAAGATTCATGGTCAAAAGTTTGCCTTGATAGTAATGAAATACTCACTACCACAATCTCATCCAGTATGGAGTGTAGTTTTCTTTCATTTACTGTTGAGTCAAAAGGACATCAAAAGTGAGTAAGGCAGCCAAAACCTGCAAAGAACAGAGCTGTACTGGAACATTTGTGTAATTCCAGGACTTGAATTCCTTGGGGTCGTAACACACAGGAATGGCTCATGGCAGGGCAGGTCCACAGTTACAGTCACCATTATAAAGGCCAATACCTGCTAATGGAGACAACTTACTTGTTCTCTGTTATGAAGTCCTTTGCCCTAAGAAGAGCTATGAGGATAGCTGCTCTAGAAGTCACCCATGTTCCTTCAGGGTATGGAAACAAAAGCATTGTTGTGTGTTGGTGTGTGTTTTCTAGAGATGTACAAATACTGCAGTCCTGTGCCTGGTTCCCCTACCCTAGTTATTGTAGCACATACTGTGATGCTTGTACCAATCCCTGCCACTGGCTACAATTAATGGAAGAATACTGTGGTGTCTTAGCTGGTAATTTTGGGAAAGTCTGGTTGTTTAAAGATGACCAACATTTTATTTAAGAAATGCAGTTTGCTAAAACTTTCAGGATACATTTATTATAATAACAAATAGGAAGCATCCCTCGTTGCAGCTATGAGGACATATTCTTTCCCTAGCTAGTTTGAGAGGGTAAAGAGGAGCAAGGAGGGAGAAAAGGGAAACCTGACGTGAAACTGGAGATTGCTTCAGTGAGAAGTTCTGTCTGTCTGAATTTCACAGTGACCATGCAGACCTTGAGATCAGAGAAGTTCTGATGGCTGCCTTCAGGATAAGGTGGTGCTTAAAACTCCTCCCTTTGCAACCCTGTGAGTTGGTCACAGAGTTTAATGTAGAAAGAACGCAGCAACATTCAGGCTTGTATTTTAACTGCTGGAAGTAAGTATTGTTGCAGCATAATGTTTGGGCCCAAGGCTCCCAAAATGGCAGGGCCATCCCTCTTATTGTCATTATTGAAGTCTGTTTTGCTATCACATCTTTGAGGTACTGGTTTCTTTGTTGTATTCCTTGTGTTTCCTTATTATGTACATGCTGAAACTGAAAAATAAAACATATTTCTGCCCTAGTCAAAGCCCAAGTGAGAGAGATTTCTGACAAAGAGCCAAACAATTAACTGATTACTTGAACATGCTTAAAATAAAGGTCATGGCCAGTTCTTGTTCTGACAAACTCATGATTTCTAACCAGTTCACAATAATGTTGTTGTTAATACTCAAATAATATAGCTGATTGTTACCTAGCTCTATGAGGCTGTCCTTCCCCTTTTGACACAGTCCCACATTACACTTGAAAACAGCATAAGTTTGCAAGGCAGGAGAGGGAGGCATTATCCCTGAGTTCAGTGCACAGCAGTTCTCCTGTACCCATTCTGTTAAGTGTAACTTGCTTTGATTGCTAGATGCCAGCAGGGGTTTGAGCTAGGCAGGTGATGGGAATATTAGAAATTGTAGGCTATCATGAATACAGCTGACTCATTTCAGGGGCAGAGGTTTTCCTCAGGGCAGATGCTGTTGAACATTTCACACCCTGTGTGACTGTCATGAATCCCAAGCATTGGACCTTTGCAGAGGAATTCAATGTTTCTCTTTGTGTTTTATGAAGCTTGGCTCTCTACTAACTAGCTTCTGAAATATAGGGAGCATAGCAAAATTGTGCATGTCTCCTAAAGTGTGAGATACAAAAAGAAAACTACATTTTTGTGGCTATGTTCTTAAATTTTGGCCAGGAAAGTGCTGTTCCAAAGCACCAGAACACTCTGGTGCAAGAGCGGTGAAGTGATTCGGCTACAGTGAACTACCATCAAAGAATCTGTGAAATTATAGTGTTATTGGGGAATGGAAGACAGCATTTTTCACAGTTGCCTAACATTCTGGCTCAGACTGTGAAAGGCTTGGTATAAGGATTGTGGGAGTAAGCAAACTTCCTCTGATTCAAACAAAACAATACAGTTTAGTAATCTGACACAAAGGGATTTTCTTATGAAGATTGAGCTTTACTGTAGAGCATTGTCATTAATTTAAAAATGTTAAGTCTCATATTCAAATTTACAGAATAAAATCCATGGAAGCAATGTGAAATGCATCATATTTCATCCCCTGAAGCAATTTAGAGTAAAGTAAGCTTTTCTTTTAATAAGCAAAGACATTCTTAGATGAAGAAATGAATTGGCTGTGCTTTTTCTTAATATTACAAAATGCTGTTGTAAACCATATTGCTAGTTTATCCCAGTACCTGCCTCCTACTTGTGCAGGGAGGAAGAACAGTTGTGTGATCTGGGCAAAGTGGAATAATTATATTGCTAACCTGAGATTCAAGTGATTCAGTTCTGTTTTCTTTTTGACTATAGACATTCTTTGTGGGGTGACAATTTTGTGATGTGCTACAGTTTCATGTTTGTAAAGTGATGTTTCTGTGCTTCAGAGGAATGTTCTGGGATGAGTCACTGTATTATACAGCTGGGACAGTTTAAGCACCTAAGTCTTCTGTGGATAGGTCTAGTGAGAACATAGATCAAAAACTTGCTTGTCTTCTTCTGCCTCTGAATAAAGAAGTATCACCTTGTGCCATTTTTTAAATCCACTTGTGTTCTTACTCTTCACTGAGTTCAACTAGATTGATTTGTGGTTTTTCCTTTTCCACTTAAGATTTTTGTTTTGGCAGGAATCTCTGTTCTGACAATTTCTTTCTGTCATTTGGCCAAGAAAAAACGACACACACAAATTAGAATTTGTTTCCTTGCTATAGGGAATCCCAGCCACAGAAGAACTTGAGAGGCTAGTGTATTTCAACCTACCAGAGCAGGGCTCCGATTTCTATATTTGCCCTGGTTAAACCAATATCACTTTCTGTGACAGAGCTGAGGATTTAGAGCCTCAGCAAAAGCAGAAGTCATGTATGTGATTACTGGACTGATCTAAGAGTTTTACATCTCCTGTGAGTGAGGGCTGAGCAGCCTGGCTGTGTTGTGCCACTTCCTGATCTGAATGAGCCAGGCAGTCTCCTAGTCTCCTTCCCCTAAATGTACAAGTCAGCCTGGGCCACTTTACCAGTGCTCAGCTACATCTCCACTTTAAAAAGTAGCATTTAGGTCCTCAGCAAAAGGATCAGTGTTGGGTTGGGTTTTGGGTTTTTTTACTTTTTGTTTGGGTTGGGTGATTTTTCACTCTAAGTACTACTCAATCACCTGATCATCTCCTTATTCCTTCCTTTCTTCTTACCTTCAGTTTTCATCCCTTTTAAACTGAGGTCAAATGCATATGTATAGGTGACACCAGTCATTTCAGTTTGTCCTTTTCTTCTGTTCTGGCTCAACCTCCTTGTGACATTCTGCTGTTTGGCTGGTGACAAACGGGGCCTAGAGTGAGGTGGAAATGAACTTACTAGTGAGCTTATGGGACTGCAGGGGACCATCTGTTAATGTAAATGTTTAAGGTAAAATGCATTAAGGCCTGTGTGCTGACAAGACATTTCATTTGCATACGGCCTCTGGGATTATTTCTGGCTCATGCCTAAGGGCAGCAGAGTTCCAGGGCAGAAAAGTGTGCTTTTTCTTCTTCATCTTTCTGCTAGTGCAGGTTTTACATTATGGTTGAGATGGCAGCCCCTAAAATGTGAAATGTGCCACTCTAGATTCAAAATATGGGCTTGATTTTAAAAATTAAAAAGGCTTCTACTTCCTCAACTCATAGGTTCCATTACACTTATTTTATTTATAGCAAAAGAAAGTCTAAATATCATTATTTTTGGAAGCAGAAGAGACTTCTCCATTTGTTGCTATTC
Organism: Piaya cayana; assembly: GCA_013389865.1. Lineage (NCBI taxonomy): Eukaryota > Metazoa > Chordata > Aves > Cuculiformes > Coccyzidae > Piaya > Piaya cayana. Next base: position 65,224 of record WAAB01015469.1, on the reverse strand, counting down.
AGAATTTAAATATAAGAGCGCTAGTGAGCAAGAAAGAACAGTTCATAAGGACAAAGTGAAGTGGACTGATACCACTCATCTCTTTGTGTGCCTTTCATCTTGAAATCAATAGCATCACCAGGGAAAGATAAGCTAATTTTTTCTCAAAAGTTCTCATAGTCTCATGAGTAACTTAGGGTAAGACAGTTTAAAAAGGCCTGCACTTGTTACTGTGTGCCTATCAAGGGATAGTCCATAATATTAATCCTGACAGTCGCCATTTAAATCTGTGAAGAAGTTTTACGCATTCCCAAACCTTAAGGGGGACATAAATCTGCAATGTTGTAAGGTCTGCAGTTTAAAGTATGACTCTGCTGCATTAGAAAGTGGGAATGTTCATTATTGGGGCTTTTTTTTTTTTTGGTGCTTCATTCTAAGTTATCCTTATAACAAAACGTTGTTTGTAGGGATGGGAGTCTGGTACATGACATTTCTGTGTTGGTGTTTCTTTAGGAATGTGATTTTACTAATATTGAATTTATGGGATAAATCACAGGCAAGGTCATAGTTGCTAACAAGTAGTCTGATTACATAAATCTCCAATCTAGATCTGACAAATCTGGACTGTAACCAAAATTTTTCTTGTTATCATCATACAGATAAGTTGTTCATAAAATAAGAACAAGGCACAGCTTAAAGTCATTAGAGAGGATGGTATCTGAATGTAGCGTAGATTAGACCTTCTTCCATTCTTAGGTTATCTTGGCTATGCAGCTCAATATGGGTAGATATCTTGGATATGGCTGGAACTGATACCAGCAGAGGGGAATTCTTGTTTGTCTTCCAGTCGTGGGAGTGGAGAGCGAAGATTCTCCTATAATTCTTTTTCCTACCTTAGCAGTTTAAGTCCCTATGAATAACAAGAATTACACTGGCAGTGAAGGTTGATGAAGAACTTCATGCTAAGGTCTTGTTAGCTTAGCATACTTATTCTGTACTAATTCCTTGCTTGGGCACCCTACGCTGAGCATGCCTTTGTGTGGGTTAAAAGTGGATTAAGCTTAACTACCAAAAAGAACTAGAGATATAGAATAAGGGTATTGTGGACAGAATGCTGTTAAATCACATTCTTATTTGTTCTGAAGTAATTTCCCTTTATTGGCAAGCTCTAAGGAAAAGCTTCTTGTCTTCTCATGCTAAGAGGGGAGAAAATCCAGTTTAGATTGAGTTTGTCCTTATTTTCTCCTTCTCTTTTAACTCCAGTTTGCCCTCTGTGCCAAGTTAGAGAATCACATGTTCACTTCTCATTCTCCAGCTGAAGAAGATTGATGTGCAATTAAGATCTCTAAGGAGATGTATTAAACCCTGCAAAGACTCCAAATTCAGCCATGAATCTTCTTGTTATTTTGTTTTTCCTCTCCTTTCTATCTTCTGTATTACTATCTCCTCTTCTTAAGGACCATGGTGACCCTGGCTCATACTCCACTGAAAGGTGGGAGCTGAAGGTATTATGAAAACGAGTCTCTGAAATCTGCCTCCAGTCACAAAACTCTTTGAAACTAGCTTGGTGTCATGCATTTTACCTCAGTCTTTTCTCCTTTCTCATGCTGTTTGGTTGAGATTTGATGAGTCACAGTGGCAGTGACATGGCTGGATTCAAATATTATCATAAAACTTCAAATTATTTCTTTTTAATATTGAAAGAACTTCTGAAGTTTTGGAAATCCTGTTACATGGCAGCTTCTCCCAGAGTACTGCCAAAAAAGTTAGAGGGTTTTGTAACTTTTGGCTGATGACAAAACAGGGGAATTATTAGAAAATCTTGAGACATCTGTCCCTGTAAGATACCCACATTTCTTTCTGGACCCAGGTATTCAGTGTGTGTGGATTCCAAGTTAATTTGTCTAGTTTTCACTGATGTGCTTTCCTCATACTGAAACAGAAATCCTCTCACAAAATGAAAGTATTTCGTTTCCTTGCTTGTTTCTGGTTTCTTCCACATCTTGAAAAAAGAATATAGATATAGATATATAGAGTGCTACTTAAAGCATCCTTCTACTTATTTTGATTCAAACCTTCCTTGCAGCTTTACATACAGTAACTATTACACATACCTGCGTGTATTTGGATTTCAAGCTGACATTTCCACAGAAGAAATTTCTTCATCTGTGTGGAGTTTACTACTAATCTGACATATTAAGCCTATTGCTCTATTTCTTGCCATATGCAAGATGCTGTTCTTTCAAGTTTTTCCCTGCTGTTCATCAGACTCATGATCCATGCAGACATAGTGATTTAGACAGTGAGTGATGTCTGATTTCTCATCATATGCTTAGATTTTATGAATACTTCTTTTTCATTAGAAGAGATTGTTATGCCTGAAACCACACCATTTTTCAGAATTGTTACACTTCAACTGTGATGTAGCTATTGAATGTCTGATATTATTTCCTTTACCTTTCACTATACTTATCAAATTCTGTGACCTCTGTGTGTGTGTTGGGTTTCAACCATTTTGTCCCTGTCTTGTATTATGGATTTGATTCTAATTTAGTTGAATGAAATGGAAATCTTTCTACTCAAATCTGTGAATTTTGAAATAAAGCCTTACATGATCACAGACTGACAGATAAGACACATTTGCATGTCTTGTTCTTTATTTGCTTGTCATCTGAACTAAAAAAATCCTCTACCATGTGCAGTTTTTCTGAGTAGATCAAACCGAAGAATATCAGTAGGTTGCATGTCCTCTATTTATAAATGAGACTCATGGTAGCAGGGACTGTTGAATTTTACCTCTACTTTTATTAAAATCGTTGAGAAAATTCACTTAACAGAATGCAGAAGCCAAGCCTTCATAACTTACAGCCCACAAGAACTGCATGGTATGTTCAGCTGGACCAGAGCTTTAGCTTCAGTGTTCTGAAAGAAGCAGACTACAAGTAATTAAGTTCTCCCTGCCATTTCAATTGCATTGAATATTATTCAATTCCTTAAAGTGCTGTAAAAAATTGTTGTGTTCTGTTAACTTCCAGTGCTGCTTTTTGTCTTGCCTGTTGGTAGTGATGTGTGACTGCACAATTCCTGCCCTACTGCCCTCTACAGTAGGAGTCCCTACAGTTGTAAGATGTTACTTTGTTCTCTGTGACTGGCATTTTGTATGCAACTATTTCAAAAGTGAAATAGAAGAAGGAGTTAACCTGAGAGAGCAAGAGGAAGTTTAGAGAGCAGAAAAAGAAAGATAAGCACCTTGTCTGTCTCCTGTTCTCCAGTCTAAAAGTGGCCTCTATGATTAATTTAGCAGTCTCTGTTCCTTAAAGAAGGCATTACTTGAGCAGGACTTTGGCTGCCTGGGCTCAAGGGAATGTGATCAGCTGTTGCCTAGCAGTGATAACACAAGGTCGCAGAGGTGTTAAAATGCCAACAAGAGCATGGAGGTTAGTGCTTTCTCTGAACAGGTGCAGTGAAGAAGAAAAGAGATCTGGCAGAAGTTGTGTACTGGTTTGTGACTTTATGAGTCCCTGAAGAAGCTGACCATCTAGATAAGTTGTCCTAGCAACCCTTTGATACTATTGGTTATTAATGGTTTTACTGCCAGTTCCTCCAATGCTATCAGCATTACTGAGTGTACAGGGTTTAGGAAATTACTCCTCTGATGGTGCTATTACAATGTGTTTAGAGATTTCAAAGTCCTGTATCCCTAGACACATCACTGGGAATGTGAGACTATGTACCAGATGTGAAAAGTTATATTGTAGGCACATGTCTGCCTATAATTGGTTTTCTAATCATCTCATGAGGGAACGTGAAAGACTGAGTATCCAAGTATATAAAAAGGTATCTTCGAGATCTGTCACGTGAGCTCTTGAATGGACATAACATATTCAAAAGAGCAGACACTTAAGGGAAATAGTGGAAGTATTTGAAACTGGATTGAGACTGCTGCATAGATTTATCCTGTTGCAGGGATATTAATGAACCTGATTTATGCTTTTCACTAGCTCACACTCCTTTGGAAAGATGTGCTGGCATAAGCTATTGGAAATACATTGCTAGAATTGTGCCAAAGAATGACATACGTGATTTGAGCTTATAGGATAGCTAAGCATAAATCTGAAGACTGCAGACACACTCAGCAACTTTGAACTTCAGAGCACAGTCTCCATCCAGTAGGGTGCTGAGCAATTGCAAGTCCTATTAGATATGATAGAAGTCAACCCATTTAGTCTATAATGCAAGGTTATGCAAAAGTTTTACTAGGAGTGGTTGAGGCAGAAATTAGATGTTTTTGTTGTTATTTTTCAGCAATGAAATCCCAGCAGGGCCAAATATTTAGTTTTCTTTTGTTTGTTTTCCAAAAATAAAAGCTCTCTGAAGCCACCAGGAGACAATGAAGAAGAGTATGTTTTTATGGTGAATATGGTCCTTCTGCTCTTTATGAGAGCAAAGCTGATGTTGCTTAAAGCCAACAAACTGCATGAGTCCGAGACAAGAACCTAAGGCAGGCAATAGAGTTAACTTGGTCTTTGCATTCTCCCTTTCTGAGCATTTTGCTGTTTCAGGAGGGAGCAGGAGAGCTTTGTGTTCTTTTTGTGCCTTAGGTAAAGGAAGCAGTGATGTAATAAGGAACACAGAATCCTGTCTGAGCAGTGTTGTTGAGCAAGTACCTAACTTTACTTATACAAGCAATATTGATACCCTCATGCAAATATTGCTGATAAAGTTAAACCTCATGTATTTGAAGATTTGAACTATAAATAATTCTTTTTTTAACACTTAAAATATATTTTAAAAGCCATCTTTTTCTTTCTTTTTTTTTTTCTCCTGGTTAATATAGCTATTGTAGCCCAGGATGTTTTATTTCGAGTGATTTCTTTTGCTTTGAAAAGTAGTATGAATTAAACTATAACTGCTCCCATGGAACAAAGTTAACAGCCATTTAAATTAAACTACAGTCTCCAGCGGATTACTACTTCACTCTCTTTGCTCTAAAATAGTAGAGCCATTTTATCCCCTAGGTTACTTAGTCTTTCCTTGTCGGTCATGGAAATTTAAATGCCTTGCATTTATCCACAGGAGGGCTCCCTTATTGTTCCCTGAAGGTAACAAAAACATATTGGGAGATTCAAGGGGAGATTTCAGTTTCAAAATGCAAATATAAGTGATATAGAGTTCAAAGAAAGACTTTTTCCTAGTTCACACTGAAATCTGGCTTCATGAGGAATTTAATGCAGACCACCCTTAATGTACTTTCTGTTTTGTCTCTGAAACTAAAATCAAGATTGCGAATAATGTTCCTACATTATATTAGTTCATTTCTGAGTAAATTCTAAAGTGGTTTCCTTTCCTCTGAGATGTTAGTGTTAAGTCTGTGGAGAACTACAAAAGCAGCTCACATCACTGTAGATGAAAAGAAGATAAATACAAACACCATGTTGCAAATGAGATGTTTACAGAATATGATGAATCCTCAGATGTTTCTCCAATTGTTTTATATTTATATTATCTTTCTTAATGGAGAATGTTGGGAAAGGAATTGGACTGAGACACGTGGCAACAAACATTTTATAATAATCCCTGAAATAAATACTTTGTGAACCAGTAGCAACATCAGTTTTCCCCTTTTTCCCCCACTTTGGCCTTGTGCCACTAGATGGAGAAGAGGTAATTTCTTTCAATCTTGACAGACCATTAACAGTCTGTTAAAGTTCCTGTAATGGGAAGTTATTTATGATATATTTGGGGAGAAAGATATGAACATGTGTCCAATCAGAAGCTACAGCTTACTGGCTTGTTTTAGTTGCTAGGCAAAGTCATATCTGGTGATGGACCAGTGTAAAAAAGTCAAGGTCTCCTGCATCTTCTGTTTTCTTTTCCCATATGTAAAGAAATATTATCGATTAACATTATAATTTCTTCCTGTGATGACGTACAGCTTGGGTTGATGTCCATCAGTTGCTCTGTCTTGCCTTTTTTTTCTGACTAGTTTCAAATTAACCACTTCAAGGAAATGTGCCCCTTTTAGGGTGACGTTCACTAGATAAGCAGGTATTTTTCCAGTATCCCACTTATTCTGCATGAAAAGATTATATGAAAAAAACTGAAGTGCCCTGGTGAACTCTGAGCTTATCTGATGTCTTTTAGCTGATTCCATTGGACAAGAAAATCTCAGGAGATAACTCAGGAGAAAAGTCTTGCAAACTTGGTTAGGAGAAAAAGATTAGATTCCAGCTGTTTGTTTGAGAAATAACTAGCTATTATCTGATAACGCTAAATGACACTATGAAGAGATGCCAAGCTGTATGGGAATAATTGGAAATTGCCAGTGGCTATCTCCAGCATAGATTGTTTTGTTTCCTTCAGTGTTAGTTTGACTTTTCTTGTCCTGCTATGTGGAGAATTTAGGAGAATATTTAGAAATGGGAACTACGAAGTTGCGTGTGTGGCTGCTGTTCCAAGGGCCAAGAGATAGCTTGAGATAATAGTCAAGGGATGGATCAGAATTCCTGGACTGATTCCTAGTTCAGATCTCATATTGTTCTAGGAAGGTTAGCCTACTGCAGGTATAAAAGCAAAGGCTAATGCTTGTATCCTTCATAGGGTGTTTACAAAGTTTATGTAGTGTTGTTAAAGTTTTTTACATCCATGGTTTTTGGAAATGGCATGTGAATAGACAGTATTATGATTTGACATCAAAGTCTGTGCTTTGGGATTGTGATTCAGATACATGTAGACTATTTTAAAATAAGATGTGACCCTCTGAAGAGCAGTCTTCTACGTAATGTTCCTTTCATACGTCTTATCTGCCCTTTTGGGTGGTTTTTGAAGGTGGGAATCACTTACTCCCGTGTTGTAGATGTTGGGTTATCTAAGCAAGTTCTCACTCTATTAAACAAAATGAGAAAGACTAATATTGAAGTTTAAAGGTAGTTAAAAGTAAACAATGTATTTGCCTAATTTCTTCTCTTTCTTGTTGTACACAATTTGAGAATTTTTTGTTATGCTGTGCTTTCATGAACTTCTTTAGCAAATGTTTCTTAGTGAATCTATTCTTTCTTGGCTTTACTCCATTTCATTGAGCCTATCCAAATTTGCATTATCTATGCAATATGTGGTTTGAAAGGTGCATCTTTTCAACAGCGAAATATTTCTCTAATAAATACCATTTGCTAGAACATCTGCAAGTGTAAAAAAAGCCTCAAAAATAATCAAACCACATGGGATGCCTATGAAAAATACAGGAATTGGATGATGCAGTGGTAAAAACATAATTCTTATCTACAGCTCTGTCACAGCCCAGACCCACGAGCCACACGCTTGTGTCCAGCCCTGACAGCAGGAGAAAGTGGATTTGTTTGTCTATGTGGTGATCCAGAGGCCAATAAGGTCACTCCCAGGGTGAATATCAAAACAGTATTTATTTCTGGCTCCAGCAAACCTAAACACACTAAGATACTGGGGTGCACAACAAAGACATGGGGGGGTGCAACCACCCAAAGTTACAGAAATGGATCTCCAAAAACAACCTGTCACTAGGATCTGATCCAACACACACACCATGAGATAATGGGGGAGGGGGAGGTAGAGAGGGAGAAAGAGAGAGAGGGAAAGAGCTCACCACATTGAAGGCAGTAGATGATCTCGGGAACACGTGGTCCAGGCCGCGTGGTCCAGGCTGCTCCAATCGAAGTGTGTGAATCCATGCCAGCATGGAAGTGACCCCCACCCCTCCCTTCCAGTCCTTATATCCCCGAGTCTGTTTTGGCAGGCTCTGGAAGTGAGCAGGTGGGGGTTGGGAGGTGTTGGTAGCAGGGGCAGCAGCAACGACTGCATCCCCTCCCCCCGCCAAAGCCAGCTCTGGGGGTGACTTCATGCTAGTGAGGGAGAGCTGTGCCTGCTCCTGCACTGCCCCTGGCTGAACTGTGGCACGACAGACAAGCTGGTGCCACAAGTGGGTAGTCCTCCGACAAAATGTTTAAGGCAAATAGATAAACACAGTCTGAATCTACGAGCTCTTACCAGTGCTGGTTTTGTGCAGCTATACTGATGATGAGTGGTGACCTTGAAATTAATTTTAATCTCAGCAGTACAGAAGAAGCAAAGGAGGGTTGAAATTCTGTGTGTAGTATTATATTTTAACTGCATTAGGAACCTATTGGTTGAACAGAGAGATCTTGAGTGACATCAAGAAGAGGAGGAATGTTTATGGGCTCTGGAAGAGGGGACAGGCCTCTCGGGTGGACTACAGGAGGGAAGTGAGATTGTGTAGAGAAAAAATCAGAGGGGCTAAGGCTCAACTAGAAA
>WAAB01015469.1:28173-55821 GCA_013389865.1 Piaya cayana | reverse complement strand
AAGCTAGTGAAGGGGCTGGAGAACAGGTCTTGTGAGGAATGGCTGAGAGAGCTGGGGTTGTTTAGCCTGGAGAAGAGGAGGCTGAGGGGAGACTGCATTGCTCTCTACAACTACCTGAAAGGCGGTTGTAGAGAGGAGGGAGCTGGCTTCTCCTCCCATGTGACAGGGGACAGGACAAGAGGGAACGGCCTCAAGCTCCGACAGGAGAGATTTAGGCTAGACATCAGGAGGAAGTTTTTCACAGAAAGGGTCATTGAGCATTGGCACAGGCTGCCCAGGGAGGTGATTGATTCACCTTCCCTTGAGGTGTTTAAAAGACGGGTGGATGACGTACTGAAGGGCATGGTTTAGTGATTGATAGGAATGGTTGGACTCGATGATCTGGTGGGTCTCTTCCAACCTGGTGGTTCTATGATTCTGTGATTCTATTCTTATGCTTACGTTGGCTTTTCCAGAAAAAAAAATTTATACAAACACCCCTGTAGTTCCTGCCAACAGGTAGACCTTTAACCTTAGACCTTTAATGCATTTCAGACTTCCAGAGGAATGTTCACACACTATTGCTGAGTGAATACCATTCATTCTCCCAGGCATTTCTGTGCATCCACAAGCCATATTTCTTTGTTCATGAGTAGACACTGGGATCTCACAGGTGGCTTTAAGGGCTAAGCTTTGTTGGAGATGTGGAGTGAAGTGTTGATGCTATGACTGTGAATCTGGAAGGAACAGTAGTAAGATCTTCCCATCTTGATTATAGTCTTTACAGTTCTTGGTGGCATCATTTCTAAGGTCATCTGGAGATGTGCATTACAGTACATGTCAAAGAAATAAACACCACCCTCATTTCTCTGCAGCAGTTTTTCTAAATGGTAAAAGACCTAGTCTCGTCATAGGGGCACATCTGTAAAATGTCCCCATATTTTTTACCCATGCCTATTTCTCAGTATTTATGAGGAGATAAGAAAAGTGCTTTCCCAGAGGCAGATAACATCGCCATATCAGTAGATAACCAGTTAACTCCTGATTGTACTCAGTTGTCACATATTTGTGTGTAGTGGCCTTGTGCAGGTGAATGACACTTGCATAATCTTAGCTGCTTGATTTGTCTTGTGTATGTTTTTCTTTGCCTTGTGTGAATCTTTTTCTCTTCCAGTTGCTGTCAGATGTAGAAAGGACTGAGTCTGTGCAGAAAGGGTTACAATGAGGGTTAAGGTTAGGGTCTCCCTGCAGGGAGTTCTGCCTGTGGAGAGTTGGCCTAGGCCCCTTAGATATATTTGCTTCCATTATTTATCCTTGTATCTGTTGCTCTGGTGAGACTGCAGCTTGTTGACCTGCAGCTAACATAAGCTTTTGCTCACCTGGAATATACTGACTGGTGTGTGAAAAGACAGGCCACAGAAAGGCAGTTCTGGCTTCCTGCGTACCCTGTGATCGTCAGCTGTTGGTGCTTCCAGAGGACCTATTAATGTGTGTAGACACATTAACAGCAGACACATACAGTGGGATTCTGGGGGGGAGGGGGAAAAGGTTATGCAATGCTAAAAAAAAAAAGCTATGCAATGCCACTGTCTTGGCATGACTGCAATAGGACAATGCCCAGCTGTTGTTTCCTACTTGTCTTGAGAAATCGGGAGATGCTCATAAAATTGAAGGTGTCTTTGGAGTATAGTTTGATCCTTAAGTGTTTGGTGGTGTTTCAGCACAATTCTATCACAATCCTAACATGCTTTCCGCATATTGCAATAATAATTGTCAAATGTGGCTAAATTACCTTAAATATGAGAGATTTAAGAGAATTAATAGACAAATTCTTGGATGCCTGGATTTCTCTTGGTTCTTTTTATCAAGCTTGGGTATCTACTTTTACTACAGCTACAGAATTTAGCACTGCTTTATGCTATGATCATCTCATGAATGATAGCAGATACAGTAGAATCTCTTCTTGGCTGGATACATAACAGTGAACATCTTAAGGTGAATGAAATATTTGTACTGAGTGTCTTTAATTCAGAAGACCCTCTTCATTTGAGCTTTACCTCCAGTTGCATATCCTATACTGCTTGCATTGCTTGCTTGACTGCTGCTGTGGATAAGCTTGATTTCTTATATATAAATATGCATGGATAAACAGATACTCAAGCACCACACAGCATTCAGTCCAGCCATAAAGTTTGTGGGCATGTCCCATAAACATAGGGTTTATCATTTTCTAGAGGTGCTTATAACTTCCAGGCCTCAGTCTATGTGACTAGAGATTTCATGCATTGAAATGGCAGATAAAAGCAAGTAGGGCATGGTGTGAGGAATGGACAGGGGAAATTATCAAATGATGATGTAATTTGGGGACATCTGATGCCAACCAATGTCTGGTTATATTGAGGAACTGAAATTTCCTGCTATAAATTAGCAGCACATTCAGAAACTGTACAGGTGTCTTAGGAATATCCCTATTCCCCTAAGCATGTAGTAATGTCATTGTACAGAACTGCTTACCAGTCTCCAAGTAGGATTTTGGCTCCAGTAGGTTCAGGAATGACAAAGCACTTGGATTTCTAGGCAGCATGTGCATACCAGAGCCTCAAAATTTGTTTACCCATTGGACTTCTGAGGCCTCTACCTTATGTCCACTGTCTTATGGGATAAAGGCTGCCTCTATTTGCTTTGTTAGGGGGCTGAGCTATCTTATGTATTCAGAGACACACGAGGTGAGAATTTAACATCTAAATTTGCCTGCATATTGGAGTGTAGATGAGTATTAGCAATGTCTTTGAACTGAGGCTTTATTTTGAGTCACTAGAAAGGGAGGAGCAAGCACCTGTGTGTGTATTGAACTTCCCGAACATTCCAAAAATGTAGTTGTCCATGGAGGTGTGGTTTGGACCTGGTTTTATGACATGTTTTGGATGCTGTATAATGATGCTTGGTATACTTACCTTACCAGAATTTGCCGTTTAGTTATTATGCCTGGACAGGGTGGTGGAGTGACCTCCTCCCACACTTGGCAGAATGACTCCTCCAGAAGCTTTGTGGGTGGAATATGACTGTGAAGGGCAGTCTTCCAGGTTAGACTTCCTTGCTGTTGTGAATGCTTTTTGCTCCTTCCTACTAAAGTCCTAAACTAAACTCTGATGATCCCCAGATGTTGGAAAAAAGAATAAGTCTAAATAAGTTAGTTCTAAAGAAGATAGCATTCAGATTTCCTGTGACAGAAGCCCAGATCTCCTAGGATTGTGCTAGACATTGGGTGGTGGGGTATTTATTTTTCTTCTTCACTGTTTTTTCCAGGGAGATAATTGTGTCCAATGATGGAGTTGATCACTCTTTTTTGATCCTGTAGTGCAGCTGCTGCTCTATTTTCTACATGGCTGGGCTTTACTGCAGATCTGTCGAGCCATAGCTCACTTTGATTGATTTTTCTATTCTTTTTTAAAGAAAAGAGATTGCCATAAGCCAACGTTATGGCAGTGCAGCCCAAATACGTAATTATCAGGGCAGGGAGATCCCTTGGGCAGCCCAGGCTGCCTGCATTTGGCATAGCTGTCTTGGCTTAGCTCTGCTTCCTGAATGTTTCTGACAAAAGACCAGAGTTCCCTTTTTGTGACGAGTTTGTAAGATCTCTGTAGTTTGTTTACTTACTGGAGCTTCTGGCTTGTTTGTTTGTTTTTTATATTTGGGGTTTTTTTGTATGTTTTGCTTTGGGATTTTCTTTAAGTGGAGGGAAATGAGCAAGCCAAAGAACGCATTTAAAGAAAATAGTCTTGTTCACTTCAGTGTGCTTGTGAAAAGGTGAGGACACTTCCTCTCTGAGATCAGAAAGTGTTACTGGTGAGTGCTATCTAGGAGTATTTATGTTTTTCTTGTAAGTTCTAGGAATGGTATCATGATCCTCAGCTCAGACATAAGGTCAAATCTTGGGTGAAACAGCCCAAAACTCAACAGAAATGCTGCATCTTCATTTTCCTCACCTCTTTATTTGTCACAGTGCATAATAGGTCGGTGCATTGTACAGTGTGCACATAAAGTGCTGGGAGGAAGGGCAAGCGGGATTAAAAGTGTGTGCTTGTTGAAATAGTGCATGTGTACTTGAATAATACTAATTAAATAGCCGTACCAGCATAACACCCGAAATTGGGTGTTCTTTTACTACAGAGTGAGTGTGTAATTTTAAAGCTTAACCGGTGAAGGATTTGGATACTACATCACACTGTATCGTATTAGGTAAGTTGTTTTAATTAACTGTTTGCACAGTCCTCATTGCAAAGGCAGACTAAAACTTACCATAAATCTCTTTTATGGTGTCCTGTTCAATTGCAATAATGTGATAATACACCTAAGAATAGTCTGCTGTAACCATGTCACATAGATTGTTGTTGTTCTATACTGTTGTCAAATAAAAACATAAAGTTGGAAAGGCTGAGAGCATTTATTGATTTCTCACTTGAATTATAAGATGTAGACATCCTTTCTAGGCTCAGTGGCATAGATCTGGGGAAGAAGAGGGAGGAAAAGGGGTATATTTGACACAGATGACACAGGGACAGTAGTTATGTTTCTGACATAACTGAATAGGCCTGAATGCTGCGAATGCTCTATCTGCTGGATGCAGGGAGAGATGTGAATGTGGGGAGAACTGAGTGGTGCTTGAAATATTTTTTTTAATATGTGTCTCACAGATATGTATCCTTTTAAATATTTCCCAAGCAGATGGATGAGGCTGTGGACAACTTACTAGCAGTGCTTCTGAAGAATGTTACGACTGTGTCTATTTGTTTTGAAGGCATACAGCTCCAGAGCCTAATAATATTAACTTTAANCTTTCTCCTCTCTACAACCTCCTTTCAGGTAGTTATAGAAAGCAATGAGGTCTCCTCTCAGCCTCATCTTCTCCAGGATAAACAACCCCAGCTCTCTTAGCCGTTCCTCATAAGGCCTGTTCTCCAGTGCCTTCACCAGCTTCATTGCTCAAAAGGCATAGCTGACTCTTTAAAAGCTGATTATTTTTGTTGGAACATGTGGTGAGTTTGAAATAGAAGTGTGTGAGACTTTTACACTGAATTGGAGTTGAATGTCATAAATTTCCTTTGCAGATTTAATCCTCTGTTGTAGATGCTTCAAAAAGACCTTTTAGAGTAGTTACAAAGATTTCTCTGAAGCAAACTTTTGGGGCTTCTCCTGGCTCTGCAGTTTAAGTTGTCCAAATGAAAAAATTAACTCTTACTGCATTTTGCCATTGTAGCGCTTTGCTGATACTGAATCCAAAATGAAATGTTCTAAGTATGATTATTAATGAGGAATGACAACTGCCTTCCAGATATTTTATTTGGTAGATTTGTAATAGCAGTGATCCTTATTATTAAAATTCCTTCTATGTTTCTGATAGCTGTTGACTCCTAAAGAGTGAAGGGTAATGAGAAGCCTGTAGGTAACACAGTGGGATTCTGGTTGCTGTTGTCTGGGTTTCAGAACATATTGTTTGAATGTGTGGAAGTGATTGTCTTATGCATAGAGAGAGATGTGATTTGAACTGTCATGTAGGATGGTTTCAGAGTAGTAACCATCATTGACAGCAGAGTGCTCTTTTTGTAGCAATAGATGCTAGGTTATTTATTGCTGCTACTTTCCTATTAAAAACTGTGCTCCTTTTCATTACAGCAGCTAGCCTAAATTTGGGGGATAGAAGTTTATTCCAGCTATTGAGAAGAAATTAATTGAATGGAATCAGATATCTTTAATGGGCTTTTGTTATTTTAAAGGAATGTATGAAGCCCTCCATTCTGAAACAAAATAAGATATAAAATGCAAAGGTCCTTCTCTCTACTTAGAGCACCAGTTCTCTCTGTATGGCATCTTTCTCCAAATGCTCTGTCTCACAGCCACACCCTACCATGTCAGCTCAGCCTGAGCTGAACCTCTGTTGCTATCTCCACTTGGAGAGTGCATTATGCTCTAGCGTATCCTCCAGAGGGGTTGCCTGGCAATGATTTGTTGCTGAGCTTTGTTTGTTTGTTTGGGTTTTCTTACTTTTAATTAATCAAAATCTGAAATGATATTATGCTATCTTGTTGGATGTGGAAATCTGTTTTCAACTTTCTCTTGTAAGTACTTGACAAGTACTTGAGTGGCAATTAAATCTATCAGTTCCACTGAGATTTAACCTCTGCTTATTATTATTTTAGGCATACCTTCATCAATCTGTCTTCAACTTCAACAGTAAACCTTCAGTCTTTGCTGTCTTTTGCTGTCAGTTGCATCAGTTTAGTTTAAGATACTTTTTCCACTGAGCTTCATTAAACCAGAGCACTCATTTTGGTTTAAGCTTGGTTTTCATCAGTTTAGCTGAAAGCAGCTAAAAGCAGTTTAAACAAGAAGTCAGTTATTAAATTAAAATCAGCCAACCTTTAGTGGCAATAAGAACTTTTATGTATTAATTTCTCCTAGTTTGATTTTAGACAGCATTGTTCATAAGCATAGCTGTAATCTTTGTTAGGGTAAGTATAGATAAGATAGATAAGAATTGGGATAGAGGGGATGAGTTGGGGAGAGAGAAGCAGCATAAACTCAAAGGAAAGGTCAGCAGGTTGGGTTTTTTTATGAGACTGTGTAAGCATATTTGCACATGTTTTTTTTATAGCTTCTTGTTCAAGCTGTTAACTATTTGACGTTGCTTTAATTTTAGAAATACTGTGAAAAGGGAAGTTACTGAGTCTTCTGTAGAGGCAAAAGCAAGATGTTGATTGTTGCTTTGAGTTGTTCTTTGTTTCTTGATCCTTCACTCAGTGTCATTAAAAAGCTCAGAGTTAATTATTTTATTAGAGAAGGAGGAAGGGGACCAGGCAGGGGCATTTACAATATTGGGGGGTTTGTTTGTTTTTTTAGTTTCAGGAAGCATAAATCTCTGCACTCCAAAGGATGGGCTCTTTGTGTGCATGAGAGAGAGCACTAGAATGAGTGCAAACACTAATGCATCACAGAGGACAGGTCATTCCACTGAATGTAGTTCAGCTCCTGAATGCTTGGAGATTAGAGGCAGCAGTAATTTCTGACTGCTGTACTTTATGTTAATGTGGCAGCCCGTTGTTTTATGTTTCTGCTGAGATGGCCATTTTTGTGAGTCTTAATTCTGACCGCAGTGGAAACTGCAAAGGTTTCAGGTATTGGTGTCTGCCTTCATCTCATTTAGCCAGGCAGTGAAACAAACAATTTATTGTTATTATTTAATGTTGGAATTTAACATCTGTTTCCTTCTGAATTCTGTGGGTTAAAATGATAAAATCAATGGGAAGGAAGCAGTAAGTTCGTCCACTCACCTTAGAATAAATTAGCCCAATGTTAATGGCGTTTCTAGCACTCCTTCCGGATCTGATGAACGAATAGAAACATTGCTTGAGGAGTTCGCCAGTAACCCTTCAATGCTAGAAGTTTTGTGACATCATTGATTTCCCACTCCAGATTTCAGGTCTCCCATCGTCCTGTGTACTCCTGGAGCCTATCACACCAACAGGGAGAAAAAACCTGCTAGTCTAGGTCAATGAACACACTGTGGAAAGATTGAAATAAGTGTCTAATATCAGAAAAGTGGAGAAAGTCCAGGGAAATAAATAAATAATGTTTTGGAGTTTAAGGAATTGCTTTTAGAGGTAGTACTGAGTTGAATTTATATTGCTTGATGAAGTGATAGCTGGGAGAGAGAAGGGAAAATATAACTCTTAGTGTTGGAGGATTGTAAATACTATGGTAAGAGACAAGCCGTTTAGATAACTACAAGTAGAGAACACAAAAATTTAAGGTACGTATCATGGAAAACTTCCTGTCGTCCTTGCACTGTCAAACTTTGGAATCATTTCCCAGGGGAATAGAATAGAAACTCCATGGCTTGACAGCTTTTGAATTAGACTCAGAAAAATGAAAATGTTAGTCCAAGCAGCAGGTAGAATAATCTTCTGCTGCAAGCAAGATAGCATATGAAAGGAGGAAACGATGATCTTGCAGAACAAAATATGGTCTAGTCATTTATGTACAGAATTGGGCATCAGGAGCCCTGATTATTTTCTGTATTTTATCACTGATTTACTTTATAATACTGGGCAAGTTGTTTAATCCCTCTGTGCATGTATGTTGTAATCTGTAAAAGGAATGTTTCCTCATCTCAAGGATTGACTCCCTGAGCTGTGTTTTCTTAGCTAGATGGTACTCTGGAGTGTTGTGATTATTTTTAGAAAAGCCCTTAGTCTGGAGAAAACTGGAAATACCTTGTCCCATGTGAATTACTGCCTTACCTCAAGACCCAAACAGTTGATTAAAACTGATTTCCTTTGCTCTGACAGATTAAAGTCTGTATGGCATAGCTGATAGAAGCCTCCTTCTGGTCTGCTCACAATTTTCCTGCATCACTTTTGTCTTTTGTGGTTCACACTGTAAAGTAATATTGGCTTAGGAGACTAGAGAGGGGAAAAGTCATTAGACTGTCTTCACTTACAGAGAGCAGGGCCACAACTTTTGCATCATGTGGCTCAAACCCTGAATGGAGCATGACATTGAGTCACTATTCTGTTGCTTGCTCATTACAGCAGATTGGTGCCATTCCTGTTTTCCTCTAACAAGACTGTTTTTCCAGATTACTAGCTCAATATCATAGCAGAAGCCACTAGCAATCATGCCAATTTCATCACCCCTTTCCTTGCAAGTATCTTCCCACATCCCTTGGTACAGTAGCTATGCAGAATTCTGCATCTGGCCTGAGCTGTTTGCCGTGGAAAGAGAGAGGATGCTTCCCCCCACCTTGGTTAAAAGCTCCAAATGCATGATTCAAATGAGGTGTGATCTATGCTGTTAAAAGTCTGACATCCTGTGCTAGGCACAGTAAATGCATGGAGTAATGCATGGACCTCTCACTGGGGTCTCCACAGCATTTTTCTGGTAAACTTACTGACTAGCAAGTTACCAGATTTGAGAGTCTCAGGAAAGTCTTCAGGAGGAAGCTATGGCAAGACTAATAGATCCCATGTCCCTATAGCAAGCAGTCAACTAACAAACCTTTAGGGAACTTACTAGGTTTATTTGAGAACACCCAGGCCTACTCTTTATTAGTATAAATAATATTCTGAACAGCAGCAAGTCCAAAGATCTCATTATTCAAATTTGGATTTACAGTCTCTTGTTTGCATTATTTATTAGTCTTAAATTATTTGCTGAGCCACTGAAGGGGCTGCATAAATGCAAGGACTCCTCACGATGGACATGACTTTTTCTTTCACATTAATGTGAGTTCTCTGAGGATCAGTGGCATTATAGTTTATTCATGCCTGTGTAATTGAGAGGACAAACAAACAGAGCCAGGCTCTGTATAATCCTGGAATTGGAATAAATCTGATTATTAAATCCAGGGATTTTCATTCCTATTAAAAATCTTTCTAATGTATTTAGAGGACTACAGGGTCTTGTAAAACCCTTTGTCTAGAGTTTACATGTCAGTTTGCTCATATGTGACACAAGATAATACTTTAACTTGGAATGTAATACCAGAAGAGCCACAACAAAGTCAGTAGTTAGGGACCAAGAGAAACAAGCTAATATAAATATACTAAGTCCCCCTTGTGGATTGTCCTCGCTACATTCCCAAGTCTGCTCTGTGTTCTGAAAATAGTCTAAATATTTTGCATTTTGGTATATTATCAATTTGCAAAGGATTTCACCTGCTCTCAGTAGTAGTTTCCCGACTAGCCTGTGAGATAAACCTGAGAGTTGTATTCCCATCTTGAAAAAGAATGTATAGAAGGAAAACATTAATTAATAGGTGCAGAAAAAGAGCTCAGAAATCACAGTGGCTTTGAAATACAAGTTTAGCAGCAAGATATCCTTGCAAAAGCAGTTTTGTAGCACTTGTTTCTCTAAGCCCTTCAAGGTAGAACACACCAGCTGCATATGCCCAAGCTGTCTCTGCAGCTCCACCTGCTCTATCACAGCCTGCTGGAGTGTGATCCTCCCACTCTGTATTATCTGACTCATACGACAGAATGCTTTGTGTTGGGCTTTTTTTGTGGTTTTTTTTAATAAAAACTTATCTCCTCCTCCCTCAAACCTTGCAAAACAAAACAACACACCGATATGCATTGGAGTTTCTTCCGTTGACATAAAAATTTCTTCTCCTATTGCTTTGTAGCCCAGCAATTCACATGTAAATCTCAAAAAGTGCACAAGATGACACAAAGCTCAAAGTAGGAGAGAGCTAAATTTGAATCTTAACTAAGAGCATTCTCTGTCCCTATATTAATATGCAGAATTGTGAATGGATATTCATCTCGAGTCTTTCTATCTGTCATTAGGGTTTAGGACCTCATTGTCAAAGATACCAAGCAAGTAATTCTAAAAGAGAGTAGTCTGAAACCCAGATTCATCATCTCTTTCCTTCATTACTTCCAGTCTATACTCTTTCTACTGTTGTTTAAGAGGGACCTTGTTAGTGTTTAAATAATAGGTGTCACAGTGACACCTGATACAAAATTAATGCGTTTTTTAACGTTTATAACACATTTTTTTTCTGAAGTGCAAAAATTACTTAAAGGTTTTGTCGGAAAGACTGTGTCAGAGCACCTGCAGCAGGGAATAAATCTTCCAATTCTGACCTGGTAAGGCCTTTGGAGAAACAAGATGAGAAGTAACTAAGAGGGAAGAGTGAGCTAGGGCATATAAAAGAGCTTGCTGTGGAAGGGCTGTGTATATGTTCTTTCCTTGGCAGGCCTCCTTTACAGCACTTTAGTAGGTTTTGTCCAAAGCAAAGCTCAATGAGCAGTCCAGGGTTCCTCTATCATAGTTATGTTCGTATAATGATGATGTCTTTCTTCTTTTGACAAGTCAGCAGGGTGAAAAATTTGCTGCTATGGATAAGAGGGAACCTGTAAGCAAGAAAATCATATTGAATGCCATTTCTGAGGCAGTCTTGATGTTTTGCTTATTTAAAACCCAACTGGATAAAGAACAAGAGAATGATCTTTAGAAATTTTTTTTTTTCAAGCCGAAGGAGCCAGTGACTAGCCATTATGTGACAGTTTACCTAATTTCATTACTAAGTACATGGTGCCTTGCACACCTGCCTCCTCATGACTCAAGCTATAAAAGCTTTTACAGTCTGTAATTTGGAGATGTTGTAAAGATAAGTAAGACATAGAAAGGTGCAGTTATCCCCATTATGAGAAAAGGATCCAACAGATTTGAAAGTATGTGTTATGTGCTTAAATTCCTTCTAAAAAAACCACCTTTCTTTAAACATTTTATCAGTCACACACAAGAAATCTGTGGTGTGATAACAAACTGAATCAGGTTTTACAATGCATGATTTGCTGAAGGGTGTCATTGAGGCCATGAGCTTAGGAAGATGCAGAGAGAGGTGACATTTAAGGAGATAATTGCTGAGACTTTGCATATTCTCATTAACAAGAACAGGAAAATTGTAAAGGGCAGTAAACTTCATGCTTTAGATCAAGTTTAGATAATAGGATGTCACCTTTTATGTTGGGATCTCATTGCTGCCTACAGTGGATGTCTCAATGGTTGGATCTTGTCAACTATTGTTTCATGAACCAGGCTGTTGCAGCACACCAGCCTCCAAATTTGTGTTGCTCCTGAGACCTAAATTTAAGAAGATTAGTAGGTGTTGACTCACTAAATTATCCTTTCCTTCTTCCTCCTCTCTTGCCTCCTGCAGATGTTGATTATAAATTTTCTTTTGCCATTATTACGTTATTGTGCTCTTCTCCTGCCTTGAAGTGGCTTCGTTGCTCTGTGTAGTGAGCGATATATAGTACAGACAAAAGAGCATATGACAAGCAATATCTTAAAATTATTATTTCCCCATTTTCCTTTCTCTTTTCTTGATTTCCTTTCCACGCTGCATTTCTCTAGTTTTTGGTTTCAGTGAGTGATCTTCTCCTCCACAAAACAAAACTCTATAAAAATATAACTACCCAGGTGTTTGTAATTAACATAAATAGAGATTAGTTTCTGTATTGAAAAGTTAGGTCACTGCATAAGTAACCTGTAGATTCTTTGGCAATCACAGTTATAAGTATTTATGAAGATGCAGTCTGTATCTAAGTAGAATTAATCAGGCTTAGAAGTAAAATCTATATGACTGAAGAAAACACCTTTGTTGTGCTTTAGAGAAAAATAGAAAATGGTGCTAGTGGGGAGAGATGCCACTATTGTCAATTAAAAATCGAAGGACACATTTAAGACTGAAATGAAAATAAATTGGACCTAAACGCACTGCTGCTCCTTGGACTGTATCCATTCTATAGATAACATGGGACATCATCTCCAGGGCTGTCAATCTGAAATGTTTTTGTGAGTACCAACCTCAGTAAAAAATAATTAAATTGACAAATGCTACCAGGCTGGATTATTTCAGTGTCTAGAAGCCTCTTGTCTCTGCAGAGCATGGTTCCCTTAAGCCCTTGATTACAGGTGAAAATTAACATATTGGTCTCTTTCTGTCTAGTCCCTGTTCCTGTGCTTAATAAAGCCACAGTGACAGTTCAGCGTGTTAATTTTTCTTGAGGAAAAAAAAAATCCCAATATAGCAAATGCTAATGCTGTGTTAACTGATCATATGAGTTCCCAGATCTACATGGGGCCGAAGTACCAAAAATCAATAAAGAGAGCATAAGGCAGACCGATCTGAACTCTGTTTATGGGATAGGTCCTGTGTAAATATATAGGTGGTCTCAGCAATGTGAACATTTATATGTCACTCAGTAGCATAATAAAGGAAGGATATATATCAGTTAGGGAGTGTGACTGAAACCAGGGGAAGTAATTTTTAAACCTTCTGTGTGATGACCAGTAATTTACACTGCCTCTCTGTATTTTCCAATCAGTTGAACGAGGTAAGTAACAGTGACCAGCCTTCTTGAGAGATTAGGAAGTAAAATGTATTTTTAAGCTGATTTTTGAGGTGTTGAAGATGGTACAGATGAGTAGCTGTAACGATCATAGATGAGTAGAACACTGGAAAACAAAGTCAAAGGTAGCTTTTTCAGTTGTTGCATGTAGGGCTGAATTGCAAAGGCTTGTTTTGATAGTTTGCTGATTGAAATAGAATATGGAGTGTTAGAAAGAGTTGAACACTTCTTTTTCTCTCCTCTATATACTTATAAATATGCTTTATTGTATTTTTGTATGTGATAGAGCAAGTGCTAATTTGCTATCTTTATCAACTTTTTAAAATAGGCAAATTTGAAATTGTGAGTTTCCTTTTTATATGAAAATCTAAAGACTTTCTTTTGGAACATTGTGTAGCCTGTTTTAGGTTGTACTTGATGTTTTTATTTTAGTTGGAGCAGTTTGAATATGATTCTTATGTGGAATAGTTTCAGTTAGATTGCACATGCACTTTTGAGGGTGAATGGAATATACGATTGAATGTTTTATACTCATATAAAGGATTACTGTATGAACAGTCTCATTGTGGCAGAATGGAAAATGTAGAAGTATCCAACCTGTTTTCATTCTCCATGTGTTCAGAACACTCTTGCTGTGATTGATGTGACACCTTCTCAGACTTCTGAAGAAAGGAATCTAATCAGGTTATTGCTTTTAGGTTGGACACAACCCCCATAAGAATTAAAAGCATTAGCAGAACAATGAAGGAAAAGCTACAGTCAGAAAAGCATTCTTGCTAGGGAGGAGATGCAACTGCTCTGTAGAGCATGGTGCTGCTCCCAGTTAGACATTAGTGGGTGTGATGATACTGTAAGGAAAGGAAGATTTTCCTTGAACATCCCAGATGAAACTAATTGAGAATTAAAATCTTGCCACTTCACCTGCTCCCTGGGGATTTGCCAAGGGACAAACCTTGTAAGAAGACATTTTCTCAATACTTCTCTCCAAATCCAGCATATTTTGAAGGTACCTAAGAGAATTGAAATGATTTAATTTGAATTCCACTAGTATTTCTACAATGTCAAGTCAGACTGGATAGACACACTAAAAAGGGAAAAAGCTGATCAGTAAGTAAGACTTGGGGTTCCCTTATGAAATTATCTTTTTGGATATTACTCTATAACTGGTATGTAAAAGTCCTAGCTGGTTTCCTTGTGAGCTTGTGGGTCTCGATCTAGTTGAAAAAAAGGCATGACTATAATCACGAAGTCCAGAAGCACAATTGACTCCCTTTTGGGAATCTTAGCAGCTGGAATAATTAAGCACTAAGGAAAATTAAACTGACTTGATGTGAATTAATCAGTGTAACTTTTAAAGTTTTAATATACCACCCCCATCAGTACCGAAAAAGGCCCTGCCTACTGGCCATGGTGCTCATCTCCAACCCACACACGTGCTGAGAGATACTGGAGCTGATTACAATCCCTATGAATATTATTTTTAATGGCTATAATAGTCCACTTCTGAATAATCATTAGATGCACCTTTTTATTTTTTTGTTAAAATAATCCAACAAACTAGAATATATGCAGGTGACTAAAATATCAACAGTTCCTTTCTTCCTACACAGAACTATTATGCTCAAACATTCCGAGTGAAAGCATTTGCAGTAGATCACAAGCAGGGTTTTAACCATTCACTTGTCTGATATTCAGATTTCTCTTCTCATTGTTTTGCAGCTTGGGGAAATGGGTTGCCAAGGTAAAATTTTTTAAATCTCATTAACTTACCTTGGAATAATTGATGATTCCTTATCTGAATGGCCCAAAGATATGCATACGACACTAATCCAGTCTGTCTTCAGAATTTTCTATCTGCCCCTCACCTTTATATGTGGGTACCTTTCATAGAATCATAGAATAACCAGGTTGGAACAGACCCACCGGATCATCAAGTCCAACCATTCCTATCAAACACTAAACAATGCCCCTTAGCACCTCATCCACCTGTGCCTTAAACACCTCCAGGGAAGATGAATCGACCACCTCCCTGGTCAATGGGTTGGCCTTCTTCCAGCTCTTCAGGGCTGCTGAGGCCAGGGAAATGAAAGGAGGCTGTTAAGAAGTTAAGTAACAAAGAGAATGTGAAATATGCCCCAGAGATGGGGTCTGTGGAATGGCTTAAGGAAGAGAGAAAAGGGAAGGAGTGACTGAATGAAGATGGTATCCTGGCTCTCAGTTTCCTCATTTTTGTAATCATGTGTTGCTTATTGACTCCCTAGTTGGTGGAATGTATTTGCATCTAGAATTGTTTATCTTCCACATCTTGGAGACAGTTAAAGGAGGCTCATTTTTAGGTCTAATTGTGAAAGTCTGTTTTTCTGCACACTTGGGTTTTAGCAGAACATTCTAGTATGTGTTGTGAATAAAGAGTAGCAGAAAGAGTTTAGAGCTATTGAGGGGTTTTTTTCTGTCTCAAGTACATTCCTTTAGTGTGTTGTATAGTACACATTTTATTTGAAGCAAATCTCTCTAAAAGTAAATATGTTTTTACATTCCTGGAGGGGAGGCTCAGTCATTCCTTCACAACCCAGATGTGCCACTGCAGCTACGCCAAAGGCAAGCTGATCTAGATCAGCAGATCAGAGCCAGTACTATCTTACAGTCAGCTGGAGTAAAGAAGCCACAAGGGAGAGTCTGTCTGTGAAACTCTTCAAATGAGGTAGCTCTGCAACGTTTGCTCTTGTTATTCTCTATAGTTCTTGTTTCAAACTGGAATGGCTCAGAAAATGACCATCCTATTTTGTTCCACCAGACTGGCCCCACATGCAGGCTTATTAAACCCCAGCTTGCTTATTGTTTGCATTCTCAAGACTTGTGTAAGTCAAGGGAGAGATCAGTGCTTGGCTTTGTCGCAGAATGCTAGACAAACAGCTGACTGATTTCTAACTAACTCATTTAAAAGAACAAAAGCAAGCTCTGTTTTTAATGTTTAGCTTACTCTTATGGCAATTTTTCCAGGGTATTTGTCTCTGTTGGATAGAAATAAAGAGTATGAATGATTGCAGTTAAGAGCTTTAGTGTCTGCACTTGCAAGTGTTTGATAGAGATGCTAGAGTGGAATAGGAATTGGTGACCTAAATGGACCCAGGGAGAAAGAACCTCAGATTTCCTGTGCCACAGTGTGGTAAATGAAGGCCTGTATGTGGCAAACCCTACAAAGCAAATATGGCAGGCAAGGGCAAACAAAGAATTGCGCTCCATAATGGTAGACAAAGTAACAAGGTATTTGGTGACATATTGTACTACTGAAAATTTCCATTTTCAGGTCCTTTTCTGAAAGTAGACATTCCCCTCATCTACCTGTTACACTCATACATATACAAAAACATTCTTCTAAAGAGGGAGGAGAAAGCAAGACTAGCTTGCTACTTTTTCAACCTACCCTTGGAGGGTGGGATGTTATTGATACAACCACAGTTATTCGTTTACAGCCTGTACTTATTGTCTTCCCCCAGCTTTTAGTTTGTAAAATCTCAGCTTGATGTTTCCTGAAGTATCTGTAATCTGAGCACCCGTGTGGGGAAAGATGCAATCATTACAGATTTGTGAAATGCAGAGTTTGCATGTGATGCAAAATCAAGGAAACATCATTATTTTTTCTTCTTTTTTAATTTTTTTTTTTATTTTAGGAGCATGACTTTGCAGGTCCAAACTTTTGAGGGAGTAGAGGATGTTCACAAACTTCTGTCAGTTGCAACTAAATATTCTAGAAAGAAAAAAAAATCCAGCTTCTTGCAGCTGCAGCTTTACTTTATTTATTAAGCCTTCTCCTGGGGACAGGCGGTTGAGAGTTGTCAGTTACAGATTAGGAAAAAGAATAGGGTACTCAAACTGATCATCTTGCCCACCTTCAGTGGAGATGGTAGTGTAAGTTATTTGTTTGGTGGACATTGAAAAAGACCTCCTCTCCATGACACAAACTGAGTCCAAAGTGCTCAGAGCGTCTGGCAGCAGACAGTGGAATTGATCATTACAAATCCAGACTGGATTGTTTTGGATCTTGAAGAAACAGGTTGAGGGAGCGTATCATCATTGGGATGCTGTAGAGGGAGGTATTCAGATATGGACAGTGGGAAAAAGAGCAAAAGATCCCAGAGCAAGTTTCTTGAAAATTTAATGATGCATCAGACTTTGGTAGTATATTCAGATGACTGTGAAAGAAAAACGTTATATATCTGAAACTATGGCCTTCGCACCGCAAAGTTACCTTGTCTCTGCATTTAGTGGCATTGTTTCTATGTGTTTATAAGATTTATCATAGCTTCCTGCATTTGTGTTTTACTGCTGGAAGATTGTGCCTCTATAACTGTGCTTTTTTAAGGACACAAGACACTCTTGTGCAGTATCATTTTTCCTGCATACCCGACTTCTACTTTTGCTATGGTTATGTTGTTCAGAAATGGAAAACTTATCATATGCTACTATAGACATCAGTGAGGCCCTGACAGTTTTTTTTTCCATTTCTTTTTCCATTCCTCTGTATTGTAATTGTCCATAATGATGAGATTCTTATCCTCTCAGAAATGGCACTGTTACCTTGTATTTGTGACTCAGTTTTGAGGTTCTATGACAAATATTATAAAGAATAAATAATAATTACATGGTATCTTCTCACTTTATGGAAGACAGTCATGTTCTTCAGCCTAAATTTTTCTGCTTTTAATTTGATTTTGATCTTTATACGTAGGCTTGTCTCCCTTTCCTATACATCTCATGTTTGTAGATATTTTTCTCATCTTAAGTGAGCATTTGTCCAGGATTTTCATATTCAGATTTGAAATTGTCATCTTAAATCAATCTAAGACAACCAAAGATTTTTTTTGGGGGGGTGGGGGGGGGGTTGTATTCCTTCTTAGCACTGCCATACAGATCCTGCAGTATTTAGTCTGAAAAAAAAAGAAGAAGCAAATGTCAGAGCCAAATACACTAGCTAATTAAAAATGAATAATCAGACTTCTAGATATTTTCCTGAACTGTTGTGTGTTGCAAAACAAAACAAACTAGGTTTGAATTCTATGGGAAAATCAGGCTTTTGTATATGGCTTAAAAAACTTACTAATTTCTGAATTCTATCTACATTTTTTTTTTAATGTACTTTTTCTCTGTGTGTGTAACATATAGCTGTATCTTTCTTTATTATATATATGTAGAACATTTTGTATAGTATTTTTTGTCCTTGTGTTATATTTTGATCATAAGTTGCTATTCATTCACAATCTGAGTCATTCTGTCCAAAGCATGGGACAATTTTTAGTGATACCTATATTTTCAATTCCTTTCAATGTAGAATAAGCTATTAGACAGTCTCAGTAGAATTCTAAATTAAATGTGCATGAACCATGCACTGGTTCTGGTTGCCTTCCAATCTGCAATAATTTTTTCCTTCAAAGCTACTTCTGGGAGTATGTTTTTTCTTTGCAGAGGACCCCTTGCAAAGTTTTCTGAACAGTATTTCCTCTGTCATCATGGCACAAAACATTATGGCTGGTTAGTGACAAAATAGAGCAAAAAAATTATTTATGTGGGAATTTTATGTAGCCAAGAATATCTTTACCCAAAGAGGATTTTAGTCAGACCATTGAAATTCTTGCATTATGCTTATGCCAGATCATTTATATTTGACTTAATGTTTTTTAATGTTTGTGATCATTTTTGAGTATGGCATTCAGGAACTCTTTAGCTCTCTCAGGAATTTGTTTCTCAAGAAATTCTCTAGTGATAGAGTGTATTATAGGCATCTTCAAGTCTCAGTTCCACTTTTTTTCCAGAACAACATCTTCAGTGGTCATGCATGTAAGGAGGCTTGGTTCCCATTTGCAGTGTGGTTCTTCTGCATATCCTTGTCTCCTATCCTTTCCTTGTTCATCTTCTTGCCTGAGCCTTCATATTTCACTCTCAGTGCTCATTCCCTGGAAAACCCACAGTGGGATGCAGGATGGAAACCCCCAGAGATTTAAATCCCAAGCCAAGTCTGAGTGAACAAGCATTTCAAATTAGAAAACACTGCTCCTGTGCCCTCATTGCAACAGCTGCCTTGATTTAGAGATGAAAACTTCTCTTTGGTTGCAGACCCTTATCACCTTTCAACCGTTTGCAAACCCTAACATCTTTGTCTTCACTAGCCATAAAGGCATAATTGTGTTGATCTGAATTTGTGAATCTGCTCAGTTTCTGGTGCTCTCTATCAAGATATGTGATAAGTGTGCAAGGTATTCTTGACTTTAAGTGTCTGCATGGAATCTAATTTTAAAAATTAAAAAACATAAGAATTCCTGGTATTTTTGGAATAGAAATGTTGCTTTATTTTTTATTTTCTCTCCCTCAGCAAGCTTTGTAGTTGGACACATGGTTACTAAGAGAGTCTAGCTTTACAGCTGGAACAATATAAAAATAGTTTCAATTAAAAATATGTAAAAAATATAAAAGTATCTCAAACACTTGTTTTTCTTAATACAAGTGTGAAATTTACAGAGACCAAGATGGTGAAGCTTGGTATAAAGATTTTGTTGCTATTCAGTTGACCTGACCTTCATTAATCACTCTAGGGTTTTCTAACCATGAATAATATCCATATCCAACTCATACCAATAAAACTGGTATACCATACCCACAACATTTTGTTGCTTTTCCATAATTAAGTGATATACTGTGCACCTAAAATATTCTGCATATTTATCCATCTGGACCCTGTTACCAGAGTAACTGGAAATGATCCACTGCCTACAAGGTTTTCATAACACTGAAGTAAAGAGGTGCAATACGCATGCATTTTACAGGTAAAGAGTGGAGCCATAGGGGTCCAGTGACTTTCCCAATGTCACGTACTAAGCCAGGAAAAGGTCTCCTGAGTGCTGGACAGGTGGCTTACTTACAGAGATATCCCTCAACCCAATTGAGTTTGACCTAGATGAACAGGTTTGGTGCATTTGGCAATGCTTCAGTCCTCTTTCTGCTGAGTACATCTGTGATATTTGGCTGTCTTGTGGATATTTTGCCTGTGTACACATCTGGAAAGATAGTAGGTATGCAAGCATGGCTATTGTGACTTTCTGGAACCGGTATATCATCCTGTGTCAAAGTTTTAGTGAATTGTGTATTATAATATCCTAACAGAACTGAACTGGGTTGCCAGTAGTAGCTGCATTGAATTTACAGACCTTTGGATAATGGAAATTTGCCATAAGCTTTGCTGTCAGTAGGTAGAAAAGGTCAACTGTGCATTCTATTGGAGAAAGGAAACTA
This sequence comes from Piaya cayana, assembly GCA_013389865.1. Classification (NCBI taxonomy): domain Eukaryota; kingdom Metazoa; phylum Chordata; class Aves; order Cuculiformes; family Coccyzidae; genus Piaya; species Piaya cayana. The sequence goes on along the minus strand of WAAB01015469.1, from coordinate 35,641 downwards.
TGGTAAAGGTTAGAAAGATTAAGACATTTGCACTCTTCCTCAATCTGGCAGTTCCTCTGGTTCTTTACTGCAGTGCATGTTTTATGGTGCATGGTATCTAATTAGAAAGCTGAGAAACCCAACAATGGAAGCCCAGCTCCAATTTTTATCCTTGGCCCTTCAAGCCTTGATTAAGTTAAGGAACAAAAGGAGATTTTTAATACTATCCCTTTCCGCCATCCAGAAAAAAAACAACTATGGAGTGTAGTGTGCTTTCAGTAACCTAAGTGATATTAATCTATAGTGAAACATACTTGTTTGTTGAATACAGCTCTCTGTAATTGAATACTGAAATCACAGCACTGTCTTTATTCGATAGTGTGCTCTGGGCTTCTCTTGAGAGACAGTGGATTTATTACTTTTTTTTTTTTTTTGTAAGTCATGTTCTTAAGATGTAGTGGTTTGGTTGTTTTAAAATTACGTTTATTTACTAAATGCAAGGAGACAGTAGTTGTATAATGCAAGGTTATGATGTAATCAACTAGTCCATACTTGTAAGGGATTCCAGAAGAAGCTGCATATTTAAAACCTAAGGAAATCCTCTGCTCTTTTGTACATAACCAACCTCTGGATCTCACTACTGTACAGTGTTGGTGAAGGTCAATATTTTAAGTGTGTTAGAAGTGCTATATGGAACACTATATGTAAGTAATGAGCAATCTCTCTTTAATAAAAGTTAACTAGAAAACCTTACAAGAAATACAAAGTCCAATACTTTAGAATATAAACAAACTATATTTAGGCCAGATACTTAGTAACTACCTATTAAAAGTATTCTTATACTGAAGCATCTGTTACTAATAACTCTGATGACCATTCTTGGTGATACTGCTAAATTATAAACATCTGTTTGTTCTTCTCTTCTCCTGCATTTCTCAGGAACTGCACTTTCACAGTGGCACGGGCTGTGAGGTAGACGTGAATGCTGGGTATTGGCAAATCATATTTCATGCAAAGCTTAACCAAAATTTCAAGCCTCTTGTTTCCAATATTCACTAGCTTGATCTGCCAACTGTTTTCTGTGCACTTGCTGGCATTGATATTAGCCAAAGAGTCTTTCTTATTTTATTATATTTTTAAAATAATGATACAATTACTAAATAATGGAGTACATGCTATGTGTCTCTTTATTGTAGCTGTTTGCTCTATGAAGAGGGAATCAGTACTTTGAGGGTGCAGTAGGGAAGGCAGAGTGCTTGTCAGGGTAAGGTGATTGTGTGGAAGGGCACAGCTCCACTGTGACTGAGACTGCTGCAAGCCGCTGGCTCTGAACAACAGCAGAGATACCTGCAGCAGCATGGAGAGAACAATAAGAACTAATGAAAGAAGAAAATAGGCTTCATAAACACAGGGTTTAAAGTTGATGATGTAGTCCTTAGGGACTAGCAGAAGCATTGCTTAGAAAGGAAGAACTTTAGTAAAGTGTAAAAATGGAATCATATATGGCAGAGGAATCTGAGCCTTGCTGTGTGAAGGATTGTATCATGGGAACTTGTGCTAAGCAGAGCTACCAAGGCTCAGAGGCAGCTTTTCCCTCCTACACTGTAAGCTCTAGAAAGTGACTTCTCTATCAATGATAGATAGAAGCCATTCAGTACAATCTATAGCTATGCACACTTCCCTTCGTTTGACCCACTGCTGAGACTAAGCTCCAGTTCAGAGGAAGGAGAAGGCAACTGAGCACTTGTCACTCATCCATTTCTTGGTCTGCCACAACCAGCAATAGGTCTAGCTTTCCTGATTAATCCCAATCTTCCAACTAGAAGCTTTATTCATAGTTTTGTTAATCACTTGCACTGACTGTTGTGACTTTCTTCCTTTGAATTTCCTTGAGTGCAGTTCATTCAAGTGGCTACTGAGCTAGCGACCTGTAGTTGTTTCTTTCTGTCTTTGTGCTCATCTTGCTGCCTTCACATTTCTTTCTGAGCTGCCAGTTGTTTTACATTTCATGCTCAAATCATATCACTTGTCATCGAATGCACTGCAAAATTCTTTTCTTCCTTCCATTTCGGCCTAAGTGCTTCCTGTGATTCCCATCCAGTTCTCGTCAGACTCCAGTATCATCATATATTAATTTTACTCTCCTACTGTTACCTTTTCAACAACCATTTGACGTGAATGTCGTGCCTTGGCCTGTTGGGGTTTTTTTTTGTGTCTAAATCACCACCTCCAACTTATTGGAGTATTTTCTGGCAAAGTCCTTCCCATATGCTCTTTTTCCTGAGTAAATCATTGGGGGGAGAAAAAAAAGGAACTCTAACAACATGTGTGAAATGGGAACTTTCTGGACAAAAAAATATTTTAGAGCTGATTTATCTTCCCACTTAGGTATACCTTGGGATTTTATTTCTAGTTCATGAGTCACTGGGCTATGTAGCAGATTAAAAAATAAAATTGCTATAAAGAGCTCAGTAATGCCACCCTTGCACTAAAGTATTTTTGGCTTAAATTAACTAAGGGTAATTTTGCAGAGGTAAAATTGCCTTGTATCTGGCCAGGTCGGTGAATAAACAGGGTGGCCTGGAAGCCATATAACCAGCCCTGTGCTCGAATGAATAATCTTCTCCTCTCAGGAACTCTTCAGGTTCTGGGAAGTTGCATAGTTCTCTGGGAAATTATGTTGAAACAATGTCTTGTCCAGTTTGGATTTTTTGCCTATGTTAATTTCCCCTTATTCTGTCTTTGAAAAGAGGTGGGTATTTTTCTTTCCTTCTGTAAACTCTTGAATAATTTTTTTGTGTGCCATTTAAGGGTGGTTGTACCCATCCCAGAAGTGGCCATAGTTCATTGTTATTGTTCAAGATAGTGACAGCTTTGTTATTTATGGCATATTACCATTTTAGGATGCCTGAGACCTTGACCCTTTTTATGCCTACCAACAGCATACATTACAAAGCTAAACATGGTAGACAGATAGGGAAGCATTTGGATAAAAGCAGGTATGGAAATATGGTTATTTTACTTGCAGTTTTAGTTAGATATTACCAGTCATGATGAATGACCTCATATTAAAGATAATTTTGTGTGATTCTAATATGCCCATTCATCAGAGTGCCTTCCAGCTGTGTGGGACAGTATAGTTGGGTACAGGTGCAGTAAGTGTGTGGAATATGTTGTCTTTGCTCCTGTCAAAGCACTGAAGGTACAGGGTGCAGCAAACTTTTAGAAATTCTGCTGAAAAAATGAGAAGTACCCTGAAAACATTGATTCATACTGAGAATTTTGTTACTATTTCACAGATACAATGTTGTGATTTTGGATTCAGAGGAAGTAGAGAAGTTATATTAATGCATTAAATTAAAATCTTATATATATTTGCTATTTTGTTGATGAACATTTCCCTAGTGTGTTTTTCCCTTTAAATATTGGGCTAATCTTTTATTCTGCTTCTACTACATTTAGCGTGGGGAGGTTGTTTCCCTACTGGGGCTCCAGCACGTCAGACAATTGTGTATACATATTTTCTTTTAATTTCCCTGAGCTGAAGGACCTGACATCAGATTCAAAAGATGTTAGTGAAATCAACTTGGTAACATACAAGTGAACAGATATACCCTGTTCACATGTTTAATAACTGTGATTTGCATTGATAAAGTGTGGGGCCTATTTCACTTGCTTTCCATAGATTCAAACATGGAAAGAGGAGACCATGGGAAAATTACACTGATTTTTTAATTTGTCTATGCAAACTTATGCCAATTCTATTCCTTCTTCTGCTTGAGACCGAGGATAGACAAAAGGAATATGGGTCAGGTCAACTGCTGCAATTGTTCACTGTGTGCTTTCGGCAGTCAATATAGTTTGCTGCCATAAACACGAGCAGGAAACTGGTGAAGAAGGGTGGTGACTACATTTGTGATCCTACTCTAAGCTGGACACTGCACTTCTCAGCTGCAACTGAAAATCTGGGCCAATTAGTACAGTACATTTTTGAGAAAGTCATATGCTTGTGATGGATTACAGCAGGTCTTGCATGGGTAATAGCATTTTACAGACAAGAATATAGCTGCCTGAACTTAGGCTCTTGAATCTGTTTTCAAGCATCTAAAGATGTGGCCTGATTTTCAAGTTTTGAGCATCTTGCAGCTCTTGGCAATTTCAGCACTTCTGAGAATGAGGCCACTTTTGTAGATGCTTCAATATGGATTTTTGAATGCCTAACTTTGGACATCTTTTTTCAAAAATGTTGGCCTACATTTGTTGAGAGAATCTTAATAATGAAAAAACTCCTGTATGACTCTCCTTGTGCAGGTGCATGCACCAATACATATGTACGTGGATAAGGACTTGGCACCACAAGCAAGTTCTCATTACTACTCCTAGCCTTGCGGTGCTGGGTATTAACTCGGTCTCCCCCAGCAGCTGCCTTCCACAACTTAATCAACAGCTATGACTTGGGAATTGTCACTAGTGGATGTGACATCCTTTGCACCACTGGCTTTTGTGGTCAGTAATACTAACGCCAGTGCATGTGTCTCGTGACTGTGGATAAGTAATGAGACAATTAGAGCCAGGAAATGAAAAAAATAATTTTACTAAATTTTCATTACCTTTTGCCTAACTAACACTGTTGTTGTTAAGAATCTTGCTTGCAAAGTCCACTGAACACCCAAACCATTTGCTAGCTGTTTACTGACTGTGCTGCCATGAGGAAATCATTGTACTCAAACATACAAAGTATTCTTCTCTTGAATCAGCAACAGTTCAAATGAAATCTCTGTCAGGAAAAAAGATAGGATGGAGTTTTATTGCTTAAATCTACATCCTCTCCCTCAAATGTTATAGTTAGTATCCCATGACTTTTGAAGGGTGGATTTCTTCAACTGGGAGTTGCATCCTAGGAGGAACTTTATGAGAAGAAAAAATAAGGGTTCCTCAGTCTTTTCATATCCGCATCTGTTAAAACTTTGGTTCATATTCTGAGGATATGTGTTTTGGTTCAAATATTATTGAAACTGTTCTGAGTGTGCATGCTATATGTGTGTTAAATTGTCTAAATCTTTCAGAGATTTAAAAAACCTAAGTTTTGTGTTTGTTTGGGGTTTTTTTAAATGTTCCTGTCCTTCTGGAAACAGCATTTCTATAATCTGCCTTTAAAGGGAATAGATGACAATGCTACTACAACAGCAATTTCATTCTGAAATGCAAACTATTTTTCCAACTCGAGGGAATGTCTTTAAACCCAGAAAATATACACAATTTTTAACAAGGCAAAAGTGGTTTTGAATCTAAGGTGGTCCCTGATGGCTTAGCTCTGCAAGTGGCTAAATGCCTCTAATGCCATGGGAGCAGGCTCATTCTTCCTTCTGTCCTCTCATAGCTTTTCTTAGAAGGCAAAGGTTTTACTACATGTAACTGTTTCTTATATAAGTGAATATTAATGATAAAGTAATAGTGTACAGCATGTATACAGCAAAATAATCCATAAGAGTGGTTTCTCTGGTATGTTGTGCTCCTATCCTGAAGTAATGCAACATGTACTCCAAGAAATATTCTTTTCAATTATTCCCTGTACTTTGATATTATTTTCTTCCTCATTGTTGCTGGCCCTTTGTTGCATTATTGCTCCAAACCTTTTATTTGAAGAAGAGGAAGGAGAGAAGAGTGTTACTGTACCTATGCCTAGCACTGGTATTAAGACTGAACTCTATAAGTTTGCGTGCATCATCATTTTCACCTTTGATGGGGGAGTGTCTTGTATTTCTTCCATCTGCCTGAGGTTCTGACATGGCCTCCTCTTAAATCAAGCTTGAAGGGAAATTGATTGAAAAGAAAATACCATTATGGGAAAACAATTTATTCTCTTCCCCTTGACAGATGGTAGTGTGTTGTCTATTCTGTGGAATAAATATTGGCTGACTGTTTGCTTTAAGAAGTGGAAGCCCCTATGATGGCTTTTGTCATTATTTGAAATGGGATTTTTCTCCTATGCTGTACAGTCACTTCATGTCAGGACCTTATAGTAGGCATAAGATACCCCATGCCCTATTGAATACCCATGGATTTTTTTTTTCTTTTGCATGTGCATGCATAAAAATGCACCCGCATGTGACTAGGAGAGAGTGATTTTCTTAAGGAGGAGCTGGGAGTGTGGCAGCAAGGCTATTCTGTCAGGAACAGGAGGATAAAGTTAAGAGTGCTAGGTTGAAAAGCCAGGCATCCTTTACCAGGACAGGGTAGCAATTTGCCCTCTGCTACTCTGCAGGCTTCACACTGAGATGCAGCTAGTGGGACAGATAAGCAAAGGCAACTTGGAAATACTTAGCAGGAAGGAAATGTTAGCAACATCACCTTCCTACTGTGAGAAAATTCTAGAGGGACTTGTATACTCAGAACCCAAATGGAGTTTGCAGTGCTGAAAGCAGACATAGTAACAGTCCTGCAAGTCCAGTGCATTCTTCCCATAACATTTTCCTCCCTCTCATTGTCTGAGCAGTCACTGAATTTGTAGGCTGTGTATCCTGGAATACTTCTGCTGGGTGGCTGTGCTGTAATTCTCCTAACTGTTTGCAGAGTATCATTGGTAATTTCTATGTAAATTTGCTCAGGGTAGCAATTTAGTAGCTTTCTGTTGACAAATGAAGGAACATCTTAATAGCAGAGAGGCTGCTTAAGTCTCTTGAAGGGAGCTGAAGTGGCATCTTGAAGGTCATGGGAAAATCCAGTTACTGTAATGCAGCTGAGGACAGCCCTCTCTGAAATGCCCTGCTTGACATGGTGCTGCTGTTTCACAATGAGATTCTCCACTCTGCCAACCTTACAAGATGGACACTAGGATGAACATTTCAGCAAGCCATGGTGCTTTAAATTAGTGACGAGCTTCAACTGGAGATGGGAGGATTGAATGTGTGAATTTTTTTATTTCTGAAATTAAATCATGGAGGAATGCTGGCAGGAATAATTGATAACAGAAGTTTAAGTAGAAGGAGAATGATTTCACCCATGACCTTTGGCCTTGAACTGACTGTGACTGACTTGCTTCCAGTGTAAAATCACACTAGCAGAGATATATACATGTAAGTAGTCTTATACATAATGTGTGTAGGTTTTGCACATCACTTTATAGTAGCATGCATATTCTTGTCTCCTATTTTTTGAGGAGTGTGTCAGTGAAAATTGGGTTTATTTTTATTTGCTGCTTGTGAATGTGGTTTGGTTTTACCTTCCTTGACTCTGGAATGCACCTCACCTACCTATCTTTGGAAGAATCACAAAAAAGAAACCATGGTTGAAGCTATAAAGATCTCTATAGTAGATTGAGGGCTGAATAAGCTAGACATCAAGTAAAGAAACAGAAAATTATTTTAAATATGTTGAAAGATGGAAGCTTATAAATTGCATCTGATTTGTTTTTTCTTTGTCGCATTGTGAATGGCTTTCTTGCACTTCTTGAAGGCAACTTCACAGAATCACAGAATCACAGAATCAC
>WAAB01015469.1:0-27427 GCA_013389865.1 Piaya cayana | reverse complement strand
TCCACCCAGGAGAGTGTGTGCCTGTCCAGGCCAGAGGCTGACAGTTTCTGTAGCAGAATGCTGTGAGAAACTGTGTCAAAGGCTTTGCTGAAGTGCAGGAAGACCACGTCCACAGCCTTTCCCTCATCCAGTAGACGAGTCACTGTGTCATAGAAGGCGATCAGGTTGGTTCTTCTAGATATTGAGGCATTACCACAGATGTAGACAGCTATAATAAATAGCTGAAAAAATTAGTTTGTATTTTTCCTCTCCCAACACCAAAATCTTTAATAAGTAGATGAGAAAACAACTTATCTTTATGGAAAATCTTGTGTCTGAGTCAAATCCTCAGGTACTTGTATGCAACTTTCCAGTTTCTTCTCCAGCCACTACATCTAAGTGAAGTATGGTCTGATTCATACCAGTGCACAGAAATGAGGACAGGAAATGACAAAGAATTTTTCTGTCGAATTACTACTTGCTTATCAGGCTTCCTTTTGGTTGCTCACAAATTCCTCTCTCAGCATCAGGGACCCGATCTGGTACACTGCATGAACGTATAACTGTGTGATTTATGCCATTAGGAACTTCCAGTCAAATATAAGAAAATAATAAGAGTATAACAAACAGACAAAAAGGAGAGTGAGAAAAACAGTGGTGCTAAGTACAGATGTAGAGAATAACAATGTGAATAAATAGAAAATTCCAAATTAGCTGTGATTATTTATTAGGTACCTTATAAAACAAGATAATGAATCTGAATCTTGTACAGACTCCAAAGCAGGTGTGTAAAAGAAATAGGAGCATTTTACAATGAGCACCTAAAACTAACAAGAACCTTTTTTCTGCTGAAAAGTTTTAAAAACTCTCAACACTTTCCTGTGCAGGCTTCTTTTGCTCTGCCATGTAAGCCAAATAACTCATAAAAAAGAGTCCAAAAGCCAGTATTCTTATTATCAAGATGCCAAAATACAGCCACAGCCTCAGTGCTAATGTAGCACTGTGTTTCTGGGATATGTTTATCTCAATTAGCTGAACAAAAAATGCAAAAAAAGAAGTGTCTATATTCTAAGCCAGTGTAAAGCAAATAGGCAAAAGATTATTTAACCAGTTGAATCGTTTATGCAAAGTTGGTTTTAAACTGATAATGTAACTAATGTAACTCTTTTAATTCATGTTCATTCATGTCAGAGACCATGGAAGTGCAAGCACACAACTAAGCAAATATTTTCTTAGAGATGTATAGTAGGGCTAGGAGAAAATGGGAAATGAACTACACTTTGACTAAAAGAAAAATCAGAAAAAAAAAGTGGGATATCATGATTGCATTTAATATTATTGTCATTTTTTTTTGGTGTTAGTTTGGTTTTTGTGGGTTTTTTTTTTATTCTTCTTGTGCATGGAGTCCTGAGATTAGAAGTATTGATATCTCAAAAAGAATGGACTTCTATTGCATCTTGCATGGAACTAGGATGTACCTTATATTTTCTTGAGTAGCCTACTTCATGATCAATTTATGATCAATTTGCCAAAACAGAGAGAGGATCTGGTTAACTTTGGAGATAGTTTTGAAATATCTTGCTGGAATACATGTTACCATGATCCTAATTTGATAGAGACTGTTGTGCCCAGGTGAGTGTGGGAGAGTTTGAATTACTACCAGCAGTTAATGAAGATTCTGCTTCAGCTACCACAGCACATGAGCACTTTTTGAAGGCCTGGATGCGATCATGAATTTCCAAAAGTCTACATTATGTGTTATAGTAAAAAAAACGCCAAGAAATGGCATTGAATTCTGCAATGAACCAGAATTTTTAATACCTCTTCTTAATATATTTATTTCAAGTGTAAGGATGCCTAAGTCTTTAGGAGGCAGTACGGACCCCATTCACAGATTAAGATGGTCACAATTTGATTTTGGCTTTCCTGCTTTATCATTATAGGTGGAAATTTACATGATCAGAGTTTCAAAGCATTTTTCTCACTGGGGGGCATCTTTCGGTTTTCTACAAAAGAAGGGCAAAGGATATATTTTATTTAACAACTGTTGATAGTGAATGTTTATCCTAAACATCTGATTTTTCACATGGTCAATCTGATTCCAAAGGGGAGAACCCATATTATGGATGTACAAGCCTTTTAGCTGATTCAGTGAAGCAATGCCAAAATTGTGGTTTATTAATTACTACCAACCATGTTTTTGGTACTGACAGGCTGCAATTGTGATTTAATTGTGATCTCATATCTTTGACAGTGAACTGAATATTGAACCATAATATCCCTTGTATTTAGCCCTATACAGACCGGGCTAAATTTATTCCCTGTAGTGTCACAGTGGGCACGGTTTGGATCACAAGCTCTGTGTCCTGTGGTCACCCTTCTACAGAGATTGAATAAGCTCTTAGTGCTTCAACTAAAAGGTGTTGCAACACAGCACAATACCAATACCTATATAGTACAAAATGAGGCACATTAGAAATGCCTCAATTTATACTGGTGGATAAACCAGTGATCATAAGTGAGAGGGTAGGAAAGGCACATGTAATGTGCCTTTAAAACATACCTGAAATTTGATTACACAGCTTTGTGACATGCCCCCACCACTGTCTCCTTCAACAGCATGTAAATGTAATAAGGAGTTTAAGATGTGCAAAATACGAAGATAGGTTAAGAGAGCGGAGCATGTATTCAGTTTAAAATTAGTGTTTGATGTAAAATAAAGACAACCTAAGGGAAACTTGCAGGGTGTAAAGCGATCCCAGAAAGAGAGAGCAGATTACCAGGGAGAGAGAAGAATATGAGTTCTCTTTCCTGAACAAGGAATTCGGGTTCACTATTAATGAAAATTATTCCATTTCATAATACTGAGACTGCAGAAGGCAGCATTTAGTATAATTATAATAAATAGGAATATTTTTAGGTGATCCAGTAATAGAGAGTTATAATTGCAGATGAAGGACACAAAAAAAGCAGCAGAAAGGAGAAGCTGGGAAAATAAACCCAAACCGAATGGAAGGAACTTGGCCATAGGAAAGTGAAGCTGTGAGGCAAAAAGAGTCAGAGAGGAGATCAAGACCAAGAAGTAGTTTGCAGTCGGTGTTGTGCACAACATAATAATAAACTATGACAGCAGCAGCAAGGACAGTTCAAGGAGGCAGGTGCTTGCAGGGGTACCCTGCTGAGAGCGATAACAGAGTAGATTCACTGCTGCCTTTGCACACACCAGAGGTGAATTAGGTGCTGGGGTGCCATGCTCTATTGGGACTGCAGGTTTCCACCACTGAATGTTTTGTGGCAGTAGAGCAGTCTGGATTTGGCTGCTGCTCTTAAGCAGGTGCATAGACATCTACTTTCCCACCAGGAATTACTGCTGCTCTTGTCACTCTAAATATCTTCATGGAATAAGAAGACATAAGGGTGGCATGGTCAAGCTCTTCTTCTGACTCAGCATTCCTGATCTACTTTATTTTACCTTTCAAAATTCAGTTTTGGCAGTCCTGCTGAGAATTCTTGAGCAGGTTTTAGAAGGGGAAGGAAAAGAGTGTAAATAAATTTTGCTGCAGCCATGTCACACAAGAAGTTTGCTTTTAAAGAAACAAAACTTGTAATTTATACTTCAAGTTTTAAAAAAATATTTCCTTCTTTTGAAGCTGCTCTTCTCGCACTTCTTCACTCCTATTCCAACGCTTCTTGCTGTTCCTTCTCATCTCCTTTATTCTCTTCTGTACTTCTTCCATTTTTTTACATTCCATTATTTTCTTCTTTGATATATTGCTCTTTTTTTCTCTCACTTCCTTCACGCATTTCTCTTCCTCCTCCACTACATGCAGCAAGTTATATTTTTAACATTTCTCAGTACTGACTGCCTGGACTGTGAAGACTGAGGATTTGCTGGCAATAGGTAATCGTGCTAAATTGCAAGTCAGCCTGCAGGTAGCTATTGAGTTCATGAAAATTGGGTCTGGCCCAGGCGGATTAATAAGAAACAGTACTTTTCTCTAATAAAATAAAGGTATTTATTCTAACAGAACATCCCTCAAAGAACATCAGTCAAAAGTGTGAAACTAGGGCTTTTCTGCAGTATCTCCCAGGATCCTCACTCCTCATGGCTGTGGATGCTGCCCTCTTTGTTTATCAAGACCTGCCTAGCTGTTTGTTGAAATATTGTGGTAGAAAAGTAGGGATTAGATTCGCTAAGAGGCTGTATGGATAGTGACTCAGGTATAGATAGCAAATGGACCTGAAGATAAGTGAAAATATAGCAAATACATTAGGTAATGGACAAAAGGTTCATTTTTCCAAGTACTTTTCCTGGCTCTGATGTTGTTCTATTGTGCTTCAGTTCTGCCACCTGTGAAATTTCTCATTTTTTTCATATAAGACTTTTCAGGCACTCATAAGAGTCTTGAGGAAAAAGCTGAAATGTGAGAAAGAGTTTAATTTGTGCTTTCCTCAAGTTGCCAGTGAGATAGTCTCCACTTCTTACCACTCACTTCCCAGTGAGGTGAAAGGAATTGTATCCCTCAGGTTTGGGATCATCCTTAATTTGGAGTTTTACCCTTTCCAAAGCATATACTGAGGGTGAGCTCTCCCACAAACAGCACAGCTACTGCCCATTCCAGGTTTAGTGTCATCTGGATCTTTTATGCTTGTGTATTGCTGTGCTAATCAGTAAACAGACCTGCTGTATCTATTAAGGTTGAAATTTTAGAAGCTGGAAAGTAGATGTCACAGTTCTTAAACCATTAGGTTTATCTTTGCTACCTCATGCATCAGTAGATGCAGGCTGAACAGCAAGGACCTTGTACATATGCTAACCTGACACTTAAAACATATAGTTTTAATCTCAACTCAACCAATTTGATTTATTATAGTAAGACTCCTTTAAACTTGCAAGAACCATCTTGCTGCAGGCCTGTTAAGTGTGCAGCTCTTAGCTGTGAGCCTTTTTTGTCTGTTCATCATCCTAAACAAAGACTTATTTTCCCATCAAGCCATGTTTGATTTTATTCTGTTTAGAGCAGAGCTATAGTAATGAAGTGATGAAGAAGAATGTACATGGTGCATAGAGTTTAGATGGGAGAGGATGGCCCGGTGGAAAATATCTTGGATATTTCCTTTCATCCTCCTCTTAACTGTGCTGCAAAAATGTCTGTCATTGAGTGTGTATGGGACTAGACATTCTAGAAAGGGGGGACTGATAGTGGCAGTTACAGTGCCCTCTCTCATACCTAGTCGATCAACTCCAAGCTCCCCTTGATGGAGCCATCGTCTTGATTGTGGTTCATATGCAAAGTAGCTGTGGCAGCACATTGCATGTTCCTGGCAGGCCTAGCAGCCTCCAACTGACCTCCCTACCAAACTGCTGCTTAGCACCTCCATTGCTTTTCTTAAACCCATATCCATCAGTCAAAAATTAGCTTTATTTGAAAAACAGGATCTTTATAAAGTTATTGGGTGACATGAGAATACAACTTTTCTTTTGTTTTGCTTCTACAAGAAACGTAGCAATACTGCATAGTCCTTTTATTTTCCTCAGAGCTGTTCAAATTGTTTTAGATAATTAAGAAAAATCTTCTGTTTCTTTAATCATTTTAAGAAATGTAATGAAAGAAAATTATCTAACCTATTTTCCCTCAGTCTTGCCTTTCAGTACTGGATTTGCTTTTGATAGTAGTTATCTTTTACTTCAGTATTGTGTTATGAAGTTCCTATTCAAACTAGCTGAAAGTGCTTACAGGTCTTAATTAGCATGGACCAGAGAATGACCTCTTTTGGGAACATCCAAGCCATCTTCCAACAGTCTGATCTCTTACCTCTATATGCAGGAAGCTGAGAACAGAATATGGGAGAATATGTTGTGTGAGCCCAGTGATATCTGATGCTTCTTTGTTGCAGTTACTGTGAAAAAATACATTATATTTCACTGAAATTAACCACTTCATTACTAAATTTGGAAACCGTGGTTCTCATGATTGTTCCATTAGATTTTCACACCTAATTGGTTTGAGTCCTGTCAAAACTCTGACTTAATGAAAGAGAAGGTTGCTGTGTTCTCATGCCAGACTGGAGTATATGCGGATGCTGCAGGCCACATCTGAGGTGCAGTGGGAGGATAGTAGGGGACCATCATAAGGATAACAGAGCTCTGCAAGCACTGTGGCACAGTTCTTGCAAAGTAAGCTTGTTCCTCATTGTCATCGTTTGTGTCCATGCAATTACCAGGTTATTTATGCTAGGTATTGGAATAACTCCTAACCTTTGGAAAAATCTGAACCCCTCACATTCCTTCCCTCAGCAATTCTGCAAGTCTTTAAGCTCCTTCCTCTGAATCCCACCATGATACAAAGGCACAGATGTCTGTACTAAAGGCTGTAAATTTTCTTTTGTCCTTCCTTTAAGCTGTCTCAAGATTTATTAATTTCTCAGAGGAGAAATATGTGCCCCTTATTAGCATTCAGGATTGTAAAGACTAACTTCTATGTAACAGACTAAATGAGATCTGAAGGGGTTGGCACACAGTCTCATCTCTTGCTCTCTGTCTGTGTCTTCAACCTTCACTTGCTTTATATATAAAATAAAAATGTCAGCTGACTCAAAGACAAACTGTGACCGGCATTTCTTGCATCTCTATAAAAGCTGCCTTGATTATTCATCAGGGCACATTGAGTGCAGGAAGAAAAGTGATATGTCACTCATGTAAGCACCTAACATGTTCGCTTTGAAGTTTGCATTGAATTGAAGTCCCCATCAGCCCTGGAGCTTACAGTCAGCTTTTAACTGTAAAGTTTTTTTTTTTAAGTAGCATATGTTGATGACAAGAAAGATGGGGTGAATACTGTGTTGGCGAACAAGAGGGAGAATTTGAAGATCAAGAGCAGGCAGGGTAGCTAGGCTCACAGGGATACAGGAAGATTGTTGCCTCTGATTGTCTTCATTTTGGGCATTAGTTACAGCATTGGGTTTTTCTTATTTATTACTGTGAGTTCAAAACAAAAATGAAAAGAGGACTTGGAACAGATTCTGTTACTTTTCCAGGTTAAAGTGGTACTTATTATATTTTTTCTATTCCTGACTTCTGTCAACTCAAACCATTTCTTGTCTATTCCTTGCCTAAAAATAAATTAAGTCTTCTATGGCAAAGTCATGGCACAACCAAATCCTACCAAACTTAATGCTGCAAAAGCTCTCCATCAATCAGTCATCCAAATACTACTGTGAATACACTATGGCCCTACAACTCACCCATGGCAGCGGAATGTTGTTATCCACTACTAATAATATAGTATAGCACCTCTACTTCTTCTAGTACAGAAATAACATAACCAACCTTTAGCTACAGAGGTTGACACTAACAAATTTTTGGCCATATTCCTTCATGGTTATCATTATCTGTCACATCGTGATCAAAGAGAACTTTGCAATGATTAGTTATTAGGTAGTGAAAACCATCGGAGCATTTTCAGTGTCACAGCTTTAGGAGGAAGATGAAACTACTCACAGAGGTTTACAGCATGCAAAATAGACAAAGGAACCAATAGTGATTGCCAGTAGTGAGGGTGTTGAACCTGCTTAAAATTTACTGAGTTTTCTTGGTTGTGGCTGTTCTTTCCATTTGAAAAACAATACTGAACTCTTCAGTATAGTGTTACTGCAGGAGATTTAAAAATCTCACTCTTGGATATTAAAATTTTCCATTTAATACAAAAAAACAATCTGTAAATACTTTTAAAATTAAAGCTACCACTACATACGAGGTCATATTACTCCTTGCTTGTAGATATTTGTAAAAACATCTCTCTTCTATAGGCTTCATAGACTTTAACATGGTCATGTAGTCATACAGTCATCTATCTTAGAAAGCTATTTATGAACAGTGATTTAGCATTTGCTACTTATCACTCACCCATTTAAAAAGTTTTATTCCTCTAGTCAGGAACTGAAAACAATATTGTGCTACCACTCATGCAGTGTGAATAGGGAATAATTGAAGTGAGCAGCTCACGAGTGTTCTGGAGGCGGAAATGTGCTCAAATGAACTATTTGGCGGATGTTTCTGAATAACAAATCCATTCACAGAAACTGGTTCAGTCCATGAAGGATGAAAAGGGGCTAAACTTGCATGGATTTTTATTCTCAGTAAATTATTTATCTGGCCATAACCATTATTCTTTAATATTTTATACATAGTACTGATGATGAAAGGCTTAGCAAAAGTGAGTTAGAAAAGCAGCCTTCAACAGAGAGTGTACAAACTATGTTAGTCATAAGAAAGAGCAGAGCTATACTGTTGTATGTTTCCAGATGTACATCAGAACGCTGTAGTCTGTACTAAGGAGAAACCCCTCTGGCTGCATCTAAGTTTGTAATTCAGGAAAAGAATTGAGCCATTATTGACAACTTATAATGCAGGTTTTTAACTATTTATTCCTCTCTTAAATAGACTGGGAAAGCTGGAGTTTGAAATTTGATTATGATAAATACACAGCTGTGTAGATGCCTTCAGCAACATTTGCTTTTTGCTTACACATTGACAATGGGAATATGCCCCAAATCCTTTGAATCCGAATTGGTAGCAAGGATTCAGAAGCTTGGAGAGTCATCCTTACCACAGATGAACCAGTACGATTAAAAAGACTTGTCACCACTTGATTTCTAGTGCTTCTTATTTTCACGTGTTCCATATATATGTAAAGACTTAAGTTCATATAACTTAGTCGATTCACAAAAAGGAGGTTACAGAGATAGTTGCAAAAATAATACCATTTGTAAGGGTTTTACTAAAATTTTTTTTCCACCTTGTAAACCTTTTTAAAGAATCTGTTTTATTGAATTAGGAAAATTTATTTATTTGTCCCAAATATAACTCCTATTCCTTGTTATAAATTACATTCTTTGTTGCAACTTTTAAAAGGTAAGCTGAAGTGAAAATTAAAACCTTATGTTTTCATATGATTCATAAAATTGTTTTTAGTTCAGATTGTACTTTGGATGTTTTGTGACAGCAACAATGGTTCAGCTGAGAGATGAAAGGGACTGAAGTGGGATGGTTTTCTGAAAGAAAATTGTTGGGGAGCCTATTTTCTAGAAGCTGACATTACATTCATTGAATATAGAAGAAAACCAACTAATCTTTTAGTTGAGAAGGCTTTGGATTGTGAATTTAACATAAAGCCTCACCAGTTATCTTGGAATGCATATTTTATTTAGAAACTTTATAGTTGTAATTGTTTCCATCACTAACAAATTTGTTGAAAAAAGGTATAACAGTGATCAGACCATGTCTTTAATGAATGATGTTCATGAAGAAGTCTAATAAGATCAGTTTTATATTCTGGGATAGAAGCTGTTGTGGATAAAACCTTGAGGGGTGTCTGCTTCTAATTTATCTCATGTTTTGCTACTGTGATTTCTCATATTTTAGTACCGTGATTTGTGTCCAGTCTTTGTGATATGTGAATGGATATTTTCTGTCAACACATAGGATTTTTACTTATATCATAGCCAAATTCTTCTTTACATTACCATGTACCGATTCTATTGAATTTAATAGAAGCAACAGAGGAATAATTGGGAGGAGGAGGTAAGATTTCCATCCCTAGGAATAAAAAAAAAAATAAAAAGAAGCAGCAGAGGGGGGGGGGAGGGAGGGAAATTGCTTCATGGAGCTGAGTTTGGCATTGATGCTTAAACAGATGGCTGTGGTGATAGCACTGCAGGCACTAGCAAGTCAAGGTAGAGGGGACAGAGAATATTTGTTTTGTACATATGCATTATAAGTGGGAGCAGTCACATCGCTTGTTCTTTTTATAAAGTGAGTCATGACAAAATTACTTTAGCTTTCAGGAATTTGAAAGAGAATGAGGGGAAGAAAACACGTGGCATCTGTAATTTAATACTTTTAACTGGAGAAAGAGAGCTCAGCTAATACTCAACTGTTTCACGTGTTGCAGGCAGGCACCGATATACCCAGAGGTAAAGGGTAAAGACTCCTTGGAGAAACCTCACTGCCACCTCATTCTCCTCATCACGACAGCCTCACTTCATACAGTTTAAAAAAAATAAGGGAAAAAAAGACAGCCTGAGTTGCCAGTAAGGTGGGAGATGTGTGGATCATTTTTCAGAGATATTCTCAATAGCTCCCCTACTGTGCCTTCTCCTCAGCTGGTCTTTCAGATGTTTAAGTCATTATCTAATAATTTTCTCTCTGTAGTGAGTCCTCAGGTACAGATTTTTTCAGATCAAAGGAAGTCCAGGTTGAGTTCGCAACTGTTGCTATAAAAAATCCTCTTTGATGCAGCATAAGGGCATTAGACCTGTCTGGTCCTGTTCTTCCAAAACCCAAAGACTGTCATTGCCTGAGCTGAAGGAGACCCTCTAGTCCATCTTCATAGTCCAAGCATATGCGCAGTGTTACCTGCTAGAGCAGCTCTAATTCTATCTTGTTAGAGCAGCGATACAGACAGGTGCACCCAGTTTCCCATAAATAAGTCAATTAGAAATTCATCATTTAAAAAAAAAGGGAGGGTACAGAAGTGTAGTTACTGTTTTGCCAACAGTATTAAGTTACAGAAGTAAAGGTGGAAAAGCCCTGCAATATTCCATTTAGTCTGTTTGTCTAAGCACAAAGCAGAATTATTCCCCAGAAGTATAACCAGAAGGGGTTTTCTGCTATGTATAAAGGTAGCATTTATTACATATTTATTACTGCAGTACCACTGGGATTTTCATGTTACTTTTCCAGCTAATTAAGTGGCTTGGCTCTGATCTAAGGACTGACCTAGGCAGCTTCCTGGGCTCTTGTCTATTTTCTTGCCAGCAATTCATTATTTACTTACTTTGCTGTCCTGAAGGGGTTGCTCCTGGATTCAGAAATGCTGGTGGGAAGAGTTATATGTGTGAGATTCTCACATATGGATGAGAGGAGACAAAAGATGAAGGAAAGGGAAAGTACTTTATATGCTAGAAAATGTAATACAAAACATGACTGCTGAGATGTCTTATTGGCAACCAATTATTCAGTTCATTTGCAACCAATTAGTCAGTGTTGTGAATACCTCAAATTCCTTTAAATCATGAGGTGCTTCTTAGCTTGTGGGACTGTGTCTGTGGTACTGAGCTTCATAAACCTTAATTATAGGCAATTCCTAGACGTGTTTGGCCATGAGTCACAAAAGACAGGGAAGTTCTGGATTTATCTTAAGTTCTGTCTCTATGCCTGTGTACTGAAGGAGACTCTTGCTGCCATGCATACAGTGACAATGTTTCAATGGCATAGTTGATCCAACTTTAGAATATCTTAGATAAAAGCAGAAAAGCTGGAACTCGTGACACAAATAAATTTATTCTGCTTTCTCACATTTTTTCAAGTTATTTTGGTGTGTACCAGTAGACTTTGTGTTGGATCTTGGACTCTCTGTTTAAGCGTCTCTGATTATATGCTGGATCAAATATTTACAACCCCAGCTGGTATGACAATGGCCTTAAATGCTCTGTCATATTCTCTGGCTAATTTAACAGAGGTGCAGCTGTGGGCTATGCCTGCTCTGTATCAAATTAGTACTGTTAGGCAGTGTGGTTATCTGGTATTAATGATTGTGTGATCGTGCCCTCCTGTCAGAGAATGTTCAGGGATAGCAAGCAGGATATGTTATGAGAGAAAGGAGTCTTCTTTCCAGGGTAAGGGATTAAGGATTATTAAAGACGCTAAGCTTTTCTACAATTTCGTCTGTCTTGCTTTGCCCTTTGTCTCTACAATTCTTGTCAGAAACTATCTTCTGGTCCAAGGCACCATCATAAGAGCAAGCTTCCTGGCATGAGAGTAGGCTATGTCTAGCTCCTGTAGCTGGGAGTACAGCTTCTGTGGATTTTCAGAGCCTACTCTGTGGTCTTGGAACAATTGTAAGTTGCATCTTTGCTTTCACATATCACAGAGAAAGTGGGATGTGTAGAGGATGCCATTGAGGAAAGAAGAAATGAGGAATTTCCTTTGTTGCTTTTGAGGAGCTATGGGTATGTTTGGTGTGACACTGGTTTGGCTCAGCTCAAGGCTTCCATGCAAGTCGCAAATACCTTTTTATAGCATTGTAGTCAGCTATTAGCTTAGTAAACCAGGTTTGCATTAGTCTTTAAGAGGCTAATTGGGAAAGGGTAGGTGTGGATCTGGACTCAGCAGACTCAAATAGGTCTGGGAGATGTGCTAATTCATCACAAACCTTTAGTCTGTACTAGTGGTTCCTGTTTGACTTAGTTCAGAAATGCAGGTAAATTGTCTCGTTATGAAGTAAATCATAAGGAAGGAAGGAGGTCTCTCAGTTATGTGTGTGTGTGTCCCCAAGTCTGTGAGACACAGCAATATGCTGTTAGGAAGTTTGAGAGTCAAATCTCCTGAATTACTTTCCACATTATTAGTATGAGTTGGTTCATGCTGTACATTATAGCTCTAAAGGAGCTTTTAAAAGCACATGCTACACATTGGGAAGCAGCTATTTCTTAGTAGAGATGTGAAAAATTTTTAGATTCTCAAGTTTTTTCTGTGTCCACTGAAGTTCCCATTTTGTTCTCTCTCTAGTCATTTAAGCTTTGAGAGTTCACTCCCACTATTAACCTTTCTCTTAGCAGCATTTTCTTCTCTCTGTGCTGCCTCACATCTAACTGATCTTCTGCTCACTCTTTTTAGGACTTTTTTTTTTCTTTTGACTTGTACTGTTGCCTGTTGCTACAGTATCTCAGCCAGTTCTGTTTTCAAGACTAGAAAGAACAGGTTTGTAAGCATGCAGAACTCTGAAGAGGAAGAATGACTTTTTCCACAGCTTACTCCTCCCCCACCTTTTAAAATGCCAGAGGTTTCATAAATGGTTACATGAGGCAGGGAGAGATAATGAGAGGACAAACTCTGGATGATGAGGGAAGTGGTGGCAGAGGAGAAGACATGACTTCCTCCTCTAGGAAGCCTTCCCCTAGGACTGGAATGATGCACCTCCGCGTAACCAAACAGACCAAAAGCAGAGAAATCTCCAGGGAACTCCTGAGTTTTCCCTGTTTCCTTTTTCACCTAATACAAAGGTTTGCTTGAGGCAGGATCTTTGTTTTTTCTGGTTTTCTGAAGGAGAAAAATGAATACTTTGTGTTCCAAGTACTATTCCAGCTATATCAGATGAAATTTTTGAAGCAAGCATCGTCAAGTTTTTCCTCCAGTTCTCGAGTTTTTCCTCCCTTGCACACTGTGCCCTCAGTCAGCATGTACCAAACCTCTGACACACAAGAGGGTGAAAGCATGTCCTGGAAAGGTAATCCTTAGTTTTCTATGCATATAAAGCTGTTCCATGAAGTCCTGAATAGAGTGTTGGCTGTGGTCCTAGCTGGACATGACAGCACAGTAAATTCAGTCTGTGGAAAGCCCACTTACAGAGAGCAAATAGCGTAGTTTTCTTTTGCTCTTTTCTTCCATTGCTGCTGTGAGTCAAAGGAAATGGAACAAGGCATCAGAGGACCGACATCCTGAGATGAACTTGGATCTGGAATTGACCTCTTCTCCTTTGCTTTCTTTCCCTTCTCTCCTTCTTCCCTTTTGTTCTATTATTTAATCTTCTCAACGTATATCCCCCAGTGTTCACTGTGTAAATATTTTCACTGAATTACTGTCTGTTTGCTTAGCTCATTAGAGAAAGCCATGATAAGCTTTTTAATTACAAAATTAGCTTCACCAAATCAATTTCTTTCATTTAATGAACTGAAGAATACTGCAAATGGGAGGGGTAACACTCTCATTTCCCCTGAAGCATAAATTCACTCCTGCAACCCTCCGGTTCCTTCAGAAAGTCAAGGTGGACAAGAAATAGATTTTCTAAGTTTTGAAATATTTGTGAGAAGAAGAGTATCTTGAGCCTTCCTTTATTTCCTGTCTTGTGTTGTTAATCCTTTTTGAGGAGGTTGATTTGTGCTCCTCTCTTTTGCGTATTTCTTTATATATTTATTTTATCTTCACCTTAGAGCAGCAGTCTCAAAAGTGAATGTGCTTGAAAGCAAACCCATTCGTGTAGCTTTTGTACTGTGCTTCTTGGTGAAACACTGTTTCTCTGTGTAAGGACAGCACCAGTAGAAAGAAGCTTATTCAGCAATTCCAGAGAGAAACTGGTTGGATGGAAAGATTATTTGTAGCTTTATAAGCCTTTCACATCAAAAGAATTGCAGTTCAGAAAGGAAGAAAGACAAATTGATTTAATTAATTACACACCCTAGTTTTTTACTGTAAGACCGTGAATTGGATAGAGTGAAATGTCAAAGATGGGATAGCCTGAATGATTTTAAGGCATCTACAGGTAGACTATGGCAGACATAGATGCATTAAATGTTATCTTTCTCAGTTGTGGACTCTATCCCAGTGCATATGATTATCATTTTTGTCAGTGGAGTGGCAGAACGAGTGGAGTGTCTGCATTTTCATGACTAACTTACAATCTAGCAACTCAGATGAAGCCACCAGAGAAGATGAGTTTGTGCTAAGATTTTGGTTAGAACTGTGACCTGGAGCAACTGAATCATGAACAGACTTCCCTTTTAATTGATTTACTTTTGAGGTTGGTCCTCTCCAGTGAAGTAGCAGGATAGACAGATGTGTTTAGTAATTTCTTAAACTGCTTAAGTTAAATTTGATGAAGCTTATCTGCCAGAACTGCCTCTTCACTTGATTTTTTAGAACTTGGACTGGCAGTAATAGAAAAGGTTCTCTACATATTTGTGCAAGATTTCCAGCTATTCTTGTTTTGGTATATTGTCAGAGTGATGTTTCAGAAACTTTGGGCCAGAGTTGGATAGGAAGTGGGTGGTGTTACCCCAGGTTCTGCTTTGAGCCTACAACCAATTAGATATTCCTGCTAATGTAATCTGAAGTGAAGTAATTCACAAAACTAACACTTAACTTGTCACCTGTACACTTCAGTGTCAGTGTTCTGCAGAACTGTGTGGGGACAACCCACACTTCTCATACCCTGCTCATTCTTACCTATCTCTCTGTGGGCTTTGTCAGCTCTGCCACTGGGACAGATTTTCTTAACAGTTCTGGTGGCTTTAACCTTATGATCTTATCCCTTCTCAGTTTACCACCTGTAGAGAATTAGGAAATATTTTTACCATGACATTGAAAAGTTTCAAACTCATACCAATATTTTTGGATCCTTAAAAAGTCACTTTAAGCACCAATGAAAACCACAGCAAATCCTTTTTCCATCCAAATCAACACTCCGGTTTCTTGACACTTTGATTATTGTTTAGGTAAGAGAGCATGAGGACCACTACAGGGCTTAAAGGGAGGAGGGAAGGAGTAAAGCCAAGTGTTTAAAACTTCTGGGAGAGTTTTCCTGACATACAAAGGAACTTGTGTGTAGATATAGGGAACTGGATATGTCTAGTGCTGTTCATCAGCTGTTCCCTACACCTGGGAAAGCTTTGGCAGGAATATCAGAAAAGATAAGAATGATTCTTTCCTGATCAGCATTGCATTAGACTTGTTCTTAAACATAATAAACCAGGTTCTGGAGAATTTATTTGCTGCTTTCATAAAGTTGGTGTGTATTTACTGTGTTTATTTTTCATGAAATTCAGTTGTCATAATGCTAATTTCTGACTGGCAAAAATGACGCAACATGGAAGTGCTGCTGTAGAAGAGGAGGACATGGATATAACTGTTCTCAGTTTCTTACTCCTAATTGCAAGGAAAGCTCTTTGAAACAATAAATAGGATAAGAGCAATCAAAGCAGCTTCTTGGAGATTGAAGGTGGTTAGCCGTTTCTGCCTTCCACTCGCAGATTGTGCTAAGCATAGATCTTCTGCTTCTCACAATAGAAGCAGAGTGTGTTTGGAAGCAAATCTGTGTGCTGCAGAGAAACAGGTGTCCCTTATGTCAGATTACAAAACATCCAAGAGTTGCAAGGCCCATGGCCTCCTGGGGAGAAATAATGAAAGAAAATCTAATCTTCTGGATTTAAGCAGTAATAAGAATCCTCAGTGAAGCAGAACCCTTCTTTGTACCTTTCTCCTGCTACCTGCTGTTTTGCATAATTATTATACCCACTGAGATCATGCACCCAGGACTTCTTACTACAGTAATCTGGCTACTCTATAGTGAAGGCAGGGTGGGTCATTGTTTTCAACCCTTGCTCTGGTATGCTCCCCAGTAGTCTAGTGATCAGAGAGGTGAACAAGCAATTTGTGGGTACTTGGTCTCTGGTACTCAGTTGAAGGCACTTTAAGTACTGTGGAGTCTTCAATAGCAAAGAATACTTGTAAGAAACATGTGAAGGTCAATGAACACCCATTACTACGTGATATTTCATTGTATATACAGGATTGAAACCTATAGAATCACAGAATGGTTTGGATTGGAGGGGAACATTAAGGTCATGTAGTTCCAACCTCCTCTTCAGTAAGCAGGGACATTTTCCACTAGATCAGGTTACTCAGAGCCCCATCCAACCTGACCTCGTTTCCAGGGGTGGGGCATCAACCACCTCTCTGAGAAAACCTATTCCAGTGTTTCACCACCCTCAGTGAAAAGAATTTCTTCCTAATATCTAGTCTAAACACATTTTTTAGTTTAAGACCATTACCCCTTGTCCCATTTCTATATTTGGTGTTTCACAAATACCCAGAGACAGATAACTTCATGGGTTGCAACTGGATCCCTGATTCCCCAGCAGAATAAAAAATGTGTTTCCACTTTGTGTAGGACTTGCTGAAAAGATACTTCCAGAGTGACTGAGCCTTTCTGATTTTATATATCTTTTTGTGGAGAACCATACTTTCTAGAAAGATTCTTGGCTTGGTGAGATTTTCTAGGAACCATTTCAATTAAGAGCTGGTTAAAAGGCATAATACCAAAAAGGGGAATAGCTAATCAGAGCCTGCTGAACCTTAGTTAGCTGCCCCTCCCTTATTCTTTTCTAGGCAAGGTAGGCATGAGTTGTTAGGAACTGAAGAAGCCACTTCTTGTTTCTTAAGAAGAGAAAATATAGAAGTAACATGACCATTTCATTGTGAAAAATCCCCCAAGGGTTTTGAGTTCTGTGCATTTGCAACAGACCAAATTAATCCATGGCATAAGAGGCTGTGTTGTGAGTGAGTTCACGTTTACTCCTCAGAAGGGAGCAGAGAGAGCACAAACACTTGCCCTTCTCTGTCATGCTCCCACTTGCCTGCCTGCGCCTGCTTATATAACCCTGCAGCTTTTCCTCCTATTATCTTGCCTGCTGATCCGTGCCTGATGACAGTGTCAGGCCTCCAACACCAGAAGCTCCCTAGATTGCTGCACTCCATGCTCTTTAACATGACAATTAAAAATCATTTACAAATGGTCATTTTGGTTCCAACAAGAGAGCAGCAAAAGACTGTGATTCTGCAGTGGTAT
The DNA here is from genome assembly GCA_013389865.1 of Piaya cayana. NCBI lineage: Eukaryota > Metazoa > Chordata > Aves > Cuculiformes > Coccyzidae > Piaya > Piaya cayana. Next base: position 10,043 of record WAAB01015469.1, on the reverse strand, counting down.
CAGAGACATCCAGCCATCTCAGCAGCTGCTGCCTTTGTATTCACTCCTTGTTGGTCACTGGAGTTTCGTGTAGGGTGCCTGTTCTCAAAGAACTGCTTTGTGAGAGCTCGCTGGAGGGGACTGTGTAGCAGTCAACCTCCTAGAGATAGTGGCCCGTTTCCAGCAAAGAGACATTTGGTAGGTTTATGAGGCTGTTATATGGATATAGCCGTAAGATGGGAGAAGCCTATGCAGGAGGGCAAGTGCTAGTGTGGGGACTGATTATAACTGCCAGTTAATAATGACTGAGTAGCATTCACTGTTTTTTATTGTCAGTTTTTTCCTTACAGAGAAACCTGGGCCTGAGATTTATCTGTGAGTATTTTAGAAGGTATACATGCAACCTAATTTTGAGTAACTAAACTGTAAGGCAGGAATTACTGTACAGTCTGTGAAGATAAATACGATATGTCACAGAGCTTTGAAGCACCAGTCTCAGGCACTCATCTGGAATCACTTTCTGAAGAGGGCTGCTAGGTCCAGCAAACACTGTATGAATTCCTGCTCCTCCCCTCTTTGTTATGCTGAGTGGCTTTGTCTGGCTAGTGGGTCTGTATTTGGACTTGCAGTAGGTGTGTCTGATCTTGTCATTCCCAGATATGATGATCCAGCACTTTTGTCAAGTACTTGTGTTTTCTTTAGGGTCAATTATGTTTCCAGTCTGTGACAGAAACTCCTGAAAAATTCCTGCCTATGTCTACCCTGAACACAGCCAGCACATGAACACGTACTGCTCTGCAGCAACTGAGCTGTGTATATTCTACAGGATCTGGTTTGCTCTGACACAAAGGATTAATGACAGGAAGGATTTTTGCAATCATAGTATTTTTTTCAGTGAAGAAGGAGGAACTATGATGTTTTGTCCACCAACAGTGGTCAAGTCATTCCATGTAATTGAAAGTGAATACAAAGTACTAATGATACTTCCCTTTCTATTTCTTTATCCTCTTGCACGTTTTAACTCAATGTATGTTAAAAACTTGTCATTTGTTGATTTAGCTGAATAGGGAAGAGCCCATTCTGGGTTTTGCCTCTTTTTTACAGTAAGCTCTCCTTGCTTACAATTCACTGTCAGACACTGACCAGAATTATCTTCCTCTTCGCTCTGCTCTGCCCATTGCCATGACTGCTCATTTATAGTTGGGATGGGATTGACATAGTATTGTGGGAGCGCAGGCAACCCACTGTCCCAAAGAGATAGTACCATGTGGTGAGTGAGAGGGAGCCACCTAATTGGGGATGCTGATGTCAGTGTGATGCTCAGGATCTTCCAGTATGATACTAGCATGGGATGCAGACATGCTGTTTCTCAGAGGCAGACGCATGATAACCTACAGTTAATTGCTGCACCATGCAGTGCAGCACCTTCTCCTGTCAGTGACAGATTAGCTGTGCTGCAGAAAGATTGTGTTGCTTTTGAATACAGAGATGAATATCATAAGTGTTCTTAGTTCTACCCAGATGTATCATCATTGGTCATTACTTCAAGGCTTGTTCACAGGGAGTATTTGTGAGAGACAGCAAGATTAGTTCAGCTACTTACTACTTCCTGCTGCTCTGGGGAAAATATGGCAGGAGTGGAAAACAACGAAAATAATATAACCGGCATATGCATGTGAATAAGATCTGCATGCCACCCTGACAGGTGCAGTTGCACTCTGACCTTCCCAGAAAATCCTTATTTTGCACAGTGAAAGCTAGAAAGAAAATGGTCTGGAAAAATGTATTTAGACTATATTAAAACAGCAAGCATAGTGGAGTTACAAATATTTCAGCTCTGTAGTTGTGGGGTCAAATACCACCAATAATGGAGTAAAAGAATATGGGGATCTCAGTCTCCTCTGCTATAGATTCCAGCCCTTGAGGGGAATTTTCCAAGTCATGAAAGACTAGAAGAACACAAAGTTCAGCACAGCTCAATTTATAGAGTTGGTTGAAGTACCTTGTGGAGTAATTGCTGTAGGTATAGGAAGCAAGGGGATGAATTTTGAAGAGGGTGATGCTGTACCTCCTAGGCCTCAACTGTCTGGGAAGCTGAAGGTCAGGATAGAAGTGTTTGAGAAAATAAATTGTATTACTAGTACAAAATTTGTGTAGTTCTGCTTGATGCCTGTAGTCATTCTCTGCTATAAGCCCTGCAAATATTTTCCATTTTTAAGGTGAAGTGATGGATAAACTGAACCGCAATATTATTTTAAATGAAAGAAAACACTTTTTATCTTTAATTTCCCTTACTTTTGTCCCATCGATACCACTGCCTTGGAGTGGAGTATTTTGTTATCATGCTACACAATATCATTTTCACTCTGATGGAGTCTGATGTCACATACCTTGACATGACAGAGACTGATATTGTGAATCGAGACCTGGAGCATGATTGTTAAGCTAATTTTAAAAAAGGAAATTAAAAAGTGGGGCTAGTACTGTTTGTTTGACTTGATCTTTGGAATTCCATTTAAATGCTACTTTCCTGACAACTTTTAAACTCCGGATTTTTCCAAAGTACTCATTACTCAGATTTCTTTGAGTTCTAGCTTTCAGAGAACTTGAGAAAGATGGAAGACGCTGCTACTGCTTTAAGGAGAAGGAAAACAGGAATGGAAAGAAGTGATGCAATGTGCCCACAACTGATACACCTGTAGAATTAGGGATATAACTTAAACCCTCTGACTTGCAGCTCTGTTTTAAATCCCATCATAGTACTTTTCAGCAAAAGGGATAGAGAACCTCAGTTTCACAGCAAAAGGACATGGAAACCAAGCATTGTTTTTAGGGTGGTGACTGAACTACGGTGACGTTTATGGTACCTTTGTTGCTAGCTAGAGGTCATAGGTAAAGGCAGGGTTCCAGTGTAGCCTTTCTTCCATATGTGAGCGTTCCTCCTTGGTTATGCTCTGCAGGTGAGAGAGCCACTATAATAGCTCTGTATATGCAGACACTTGGCATGGCTCCATTTCAGTTCTGTTTTAGTGTAAGTACTTAAATCCTCCTGAGCAAGAGTTAAACTGTATTTCAGTGCATGTTGCTCAAGTCAGAGGAGGTAATTAATTCAGAGAACGATTCATTTTTCTGCTCCTCCCATCCCAGCAACAGAAAAACAAGATCAGTCTGTAGAGCTGAGGCGTTTGCAGCATTCACAAGTGAAAAGTTGTCAGACACTGAAACACAGGTAAATGCTTCTGAAATTACCCTTAATTACAGTGTTGTGTGTGTCTGTATCATATACGTTCCCTCCCTACCACCCAGCCTCCTTCCTACCTTCCCCACCTCAGCTGTGCTTTCTAACTTCTGAGAAGCAAGATGTGTGCATTGCAGTCAACAGAACCTTTTCCAGCTGCTTAGGCTAAGGGAAGATTTGTGCTGACTGTGACGAGACTGTTAATTGGGGGTGCTGTTAGTTACATAGGGAATAAGAGAGCCAGATTGTGCCTCAGGGTATGTCTGTGTCCAGCAGCCATCTTACAGAATCTTCTTGTATAGCTGTCATGGGTGAAGCTCATCTTTCTACCAAGATGATGGTACAGGCTTGCCATTTCATCATTCCGTAACACCCTCTTCTATGCCAGTAAATGTATCACAGAAGATACAAAGCACCTCTCTCCAGCGAAGAGCTTTGAAAATGTAGTTCTGATAGCTAGTCTGGTGATCTGAGAAATAAACCAAGTTGTGACAAGAGTTTAGTGGCCTGACATCTGAGTTACACCTAGGCACCTGACATCATCACCCCAGTTGTGTCTCATCTCAGATATATGAGAAGTTCCTACTCCCTGTGCTGTAACTAAAAGTTCAGGGAAGGGCTTTTGCTTTCTTACAGAAGGATCTATTTTAGGGAGGAGCTATCCTGATCAGACCCACAATAGGAGCAGATAGTATTGAAAAATATCTACAGAAGAGATGTTGTGTTAGCAGGGCAGTGTGTTATTTCAGGCTGCCTCATAAACACAAGACTTAGACCAATACGACACCGTGAACCAGCCTTGGTGTGGGAGGTAGTTCTTGCACTCCAGCCCCAATCACATTTGAAAACATGGCTCCATGTACAGGGGAGATTATGACAGTCTTGGATTTACTTATGCATTTTGGAGAGTAACAAGATGGTGGGAAGGAACAGGGTTAAGGGCAGGGAGAACCCCTTTGCAGGTGGGAGGTATTCTATCCTGGTGCAGATAAGACTGAAGCTTTAGCATTCCTGACATGAAGCAAAGAAAAGATGGTGTAGCAACTTTCCTTTTTACCCTGTCTTAATTAGCTCCCTCCAAATGACCCTTTCACAGTCTCATTGTGAACCCCACAGCCTGTGGATAGCACTTTTGAATATGCATAAGCTGATAAGAGAATCTAATGTGTGAATCACACTTAAAACAGACCCACCCACTCATTCCCTGACATCAGCTTTTTCAGAACTGTGAAGTGAGAGCAATTTTAAAATTAGAAAGCATGTCATTGGGGAACTTTTATCAACCCTCAGTGAAAATAAATAACCTCTCGAGATGTAAGAATGGATTTAACTAATGCAGCTATTTATTTTTTTTTCTTTGCAGTTAAAAAAGTGCATTCATATTTCCTCAATATCGATATCCAAAAAAGTAAACAATAATTGTAATGGATTTCAGAAAATACTGCCATCTCTAGTTCTTCTACCATGTCTCTTGATATCCTAATATGTAGTTTCTGAGGAATTAGTTTAGCATGTGGTATACACACAACTTATTTCATTGGGAGTAACAGAAGAAATAAATTATAATCCTTTTTCTGGTTTGTGTTTTTCTTGAGTGTTTGCATTATAAAAGCAAACAATCTTTCATGCTTTTTCTAGTGAGTGCACTTTTAAGAGGAGGAAAAAAAATCAAACCAACTAGGAACATAATATGCCAAGTTTTTTCAGAATAAATAAGCAGAGAGGAAAAGAACCTGACATCTTAATTTCACTTGTTGCTTTTTTCAAGGGTGTGGCCTGTAGGGTTTTTATTTTTTCATAGGTATCCAAGACTGAGCCATGTGCTAAAAATGGAAGGGTTGTCTGCAGAAGAAATCAGTTGACTTCCTGCAACCTCACTGCACTGTGCTGTGATTTCACCATATTTCAGATAGAGTTAGTTAGGCCTTGAAGAAAAAACCTAAAAAACCAAATCCCACACAACAAAAGCCAGATACCAGGGATGACTCAGTTTTGATGGTCTTTTGCCTCTTGAATTGGTACAGATTCCACTGTCTTTTTGGGATAGAGCATAGACCTATTTCATGACTGTTGGAGTTTGTAAAGTTCTGTCAGTTTGCACAATTGTAGATATGTTAAATCTAGGGTTCTGTCTAGTCCCAGTTTTAGGAGCTATTTTCTGCTTAGTTTCTGCAGCAGATTTGTATTGGCTGTGATCTCCTCCTCCACTTGCTATCATGCATTTTCATGTTTTCTGAGCTCTCTTAAACAGCTGCCACTTTCCCCTCCTGTGTATATTAGCAACTACTTCGTGAGTGTAACATCGCAGCATGATGTTATATTTCACTTGAGAGGAGATACAGTAATTCTATAACAAATCAAAGCCATCAAAAGAAATGTAAGGTAGGCAGAAACTAATTACTAAGTAGGAATTTTGCCAGGATAGTGGAATTAACAGGTCTATACAGAAAGGCCACAAAGCACTTAAGGTTGAAGTGAAAAATGCCTTAGACACAAGAAATGGCAAACACCTGTGCCATCTAGTTCTTCCCTTAGCATTCACTGCAAGTTTGTTCTATGTCACGTTCACAAGTGAGTTTTAACTGTAAAAAGCTAAAGCAACACAAATTCCACCATCACTCTGCAGAGGCTGTTCCAAGGGGTTCATTGTGAAACAAAAACGCATTTCAGCTTTCCTGCAGGTTCCGTTGTGTCTTTTTCTTCCTAACTGCACAACCTGGAATTGTTTCCTTCCTCTTCTTTTCTCACTCCACTGCAGTCTTTGCATTGTATGTCCTTCAAAGCCTTGTAGATGTTTATCTTAGCGAACTGTTTTCTAAAAGTTTCCCTTTGCAAGTATCAGTCAGGTTTTGTCAAACAGTCACTGCAGTCACTTGTAACCTCATCTACATGGAGCCTGAGCTGTAACACTGACTTAAAATCACTGCCTCCATGCTGGGATCGCTTATCGAAGGCTGAAAGGACAGGGTTAAGGTTATGAAGCACAGAGGGATCGTATACCCAGGGAGGCAAGACTTGCTCATCCACTGGCCCTGGTAACTTTTTAAGTGGGTGTTTTTCATGCCAGCTTACATGGAACACTTATTAGATCATTTTGAAAGAGACAGGCTTTTTAATAGAAATATTTTTTTAGAATTGCTGGACCGCCAGCTTTGCTATTAGCTGTGCATGTTAGTGACAAAATATTCGCTCTGTGCTGTAGGGAACTTAACTTTGTGCTGTGCAGCTGTTCTACTCCTTACATAGTGCAGCTAATAAATAAGCAGCTGTAAATGTTGCTGTTAGAAATTGGAACTCGTTTTAGATCCAGGAAGATGAAGTGGTCCACACAAAAGGGTTTAGTGATTCAATCAGACTGCCAGTTGTTTTGTATTCTCTTCTTGCGGGTTGTATAGTCCATCTGTCCTGAGTATGGACATCCACCCATTGCCAGGGCTCATGACTCAGGTTAGTTTTGATTCATGGGAGGTGGCAGTATTTGCAACATTTTTTGTCACGTTCTTTTCTATTATTTGAAAAACTTGCATAGAGGGAGTTTTATGTTCTTCAGCATGTCTTGGTACAAGCAGGCAGTGTTCAAAGAAACATATACATATATCTCAAGACAGGATATTTTCCAGCAAGTCAGGCATTTGTGAGTTGCTTAGGGGAGGCCTCTACATCTACAAACCTTAGTAAGTACAAGGTCAGTTTATGTAATTACCTGTGTATTCTTCGTTTATGTAATATACTCAATGCATAGTCTTAGCATTGTTTCAGAAGGAAAAAATGACTATTTCATTTCTTTCTTCTGGCTAATTACAGCACAAATTAGATGTCGTTAATCATTTGTCTTTAGAAAAATTATAAAAGGCTGCAATTACTAAAAAGAATTCAGTAAACAAAAATGGTTTTGATTGCTTCCTTTGACACATTGTCTCAAATAGATCTTGAAAGTCAGAATAGGTCAGATAATCTGTCAAAGAGCCCAAACTGAACAGATTGCTGGCTTTGTCTGCTAGAGGTTTATGTTCATTTTCAGTGTGTGTATGATTGAGTAGGACTGGTCAGAAACAAAAGCAGAAGGTAAGGCAAAACGCACTTCCATAAAGAGAAAAGTAAATTAAAGTTTTATAATTGTCTGGAAAGCACTTATTTTCTTGAATTTCTTGAGAGCTTGGGAAATGATGAGGCATCCCTGGCAAGCTTGGGAAAGAGTTGGTAAAACTAGTACTTTATGGTGTCTTTAAGTTTTCTTTCAGAGCAATGCTATCAGACCTCACTGAAACCCTAGGGAAATTTCTGACATTGCACTAGTTGAAGGTATGTCCTTTAATGTTGTTTAATTTTGCTTTTCTACCTTTAGTGCTAACGTTTGGAACATTATAATCTAAAAGACTTTGTGTTTGTGTTCTCCAACTGGAGCTGTCAATCAGTCTCTTGTTATCAGGAGTTTGTTCCACAAATGTTAGACAACTGGGGCCCAATTATCCTATCTATTATACAATGTGAATTTGACAAATAAAGGTGGAAGTTACAGTTACTCTTTCTGGAACGAGTGCAAGTTTTAAGAAGGTGCTGTCATATGGTTTCAGAAGAGCCAAGGAGTTAGAAAACACATAAAAGATTCAGACCTCTGCGATATGTGTCCATGCAGGTTTTAAAATAAGGTGTGGGGAGACCATATCCTTCATTACTTTTCTCTCAGATTTAGATTGAAAATGAAAATCCTAATTTACTTCAGGTAAGTCTCCCTTAATCTGTTTTATGGGAATTGCCTTGATTGGCAATATGGGAATGCAAAATACATTGCCACAGTACTAGTGCAGGTTTCTTCATCTGCATCTGTAAGATACACTTATCCTTCATGCAAGAGGAGATTGATATTGTATATAGGAGTAATGCTGGCACTGTAATTATAATAGAATTGTTTATTTAGGAAAGCTAAGTTTCAGTAACAACTGCATTGTGTAGCTGGGTGCAGGAGCTGGGAACTTTGTCTACAAACTGACTCATTCAGGAACATATTTTTACTTCCATGTTGGATATTTGAACGCATCATGTGTTTTTTTTAATTAGTTTTATCACATGTGATATCTCACAGACAGAACACATCAGTGAAATGACACCAGTCTAAAACAAAGGTACATGTCCAGATTGAGCAGATGCAATGTTGATATTTAAGACATGGTAGGCCATAAAATGGGGTGATTCACATCCACTCATGCTTATCCAAATCTGCTAAGAATTTATTCTCTTTCTCTGATATAGCTAACTTATTACAGATGATTATCTCTTCTGGGATTTAGGAAGACATTACCATTGTGTATTCAGTATTAATATGTTAAACTTATCAGTGTCATCAGCTGCCCCTGTACTGTGCTATGAAACTCACAAGTTCTTCATGTATACCTGCAAAATGTCTTTTGAGTTTCTCATAGGAATAAGTAAAACTATGAAAGGAAATAAAAAGATCTGAAAGAAGATGGTTGAGAACATGGACTACTTCCTCTCTGTGCAGTTCTGAATAGGCTACATGGACATTTTTCTTAACTGTCCTCAGCCCCATTGACAGCACCTGATACCATCCAGAGATGTGCAAGGGTCTGAGATGCCAGTATCTCACCTCTGCACAACTGTGTGGGTCTGTATCTTTACTGGTGGGGTCCCTTAGATCCCATTAAGGATTTTTTGAGATCACTGTTTCCCATCTGGATGAGTCTGTGACTTTTCATGGTGGAGTGCTTTGATTACATCTAGGAGCTTTTTAGGTTACTATTTTGCTATCTACGGGGATCCAGATCTCTTACCTTTCTCTCACTTTTTCAGGTGAGTCCATAGTTTGCTGATGCTTATCCTTAGAAAATTTGGAGGAAATACATAGTACCTTAAATGTCAATACACTGACTTCATGCCAGTCCATAGGGATTTTGCTACAGCTTAACTTGAAATCTCCAAGTCATTGCTTATTGGCTTGTCCCCTGGAGAAGAATGACCAGGGCTGCACAACCACATTTCTAGCTGCTTTGGACATTATCAACCTAACCCACTGGTACCAGCTGATAGTTGTGTATCCTCAGTCTTGCCTGTCTGCAAAGGTGTAGTATGCAGGTAGCTCACACTGAAGTCAAAATACCTGTATGTTTGGGCCCTGAAACTACAAAAAGTCGTGTCAAACTTTCTCCTTCACCTTTTTTCCCCCTTCTTTCTGCACTGTTGTGTTTATTTCTTCCCTCCACTTCTCTCTTTATGTTCTTCTGTTTGTCCTTTGTTATTCTCCATTTCCATTCATATTTGCATTACAGTAGTAGTAGCACCTGATTACACTGCAGCTTGCAAGCATTGGGTAAAAGGTCTCAGTGTTCAGTGAAGTTCAGCAGACTTTTTATTTCACCATTTATCCTTCTCCTGCACCTGTCTCCCCTCTGATATCACAGTTTACTTTCTGCTATGTGTTTGAGGACTGAGCTCCACTTTCTCCCTACATGATCTGTTTGTTCCATGGGCTTTTCTGGCTTTGTTTTTATAGTCAGCCAGAAGAAAACCTAATGATCCATATACAAAAATCAGCTTCCTGAGGGCCAGCTCTTTCCTGAGAATTTAGCATTATCAAAATTACTGATAATGATATAGAAAATCACTCACTTGTTTGATGGGATGTTTAGGTATTTCATTGATATTGGCATAAACAATTAGTTAATATGTTATTAGAAGGACTTAGGAAGTGCTCAGGTGTGCTGGTGTGATTTTTACAGCTATCTGTTTTATCAAAAACACCCCCCCCAGCATGTCTCATTGTTAAAGGTGTTTCAGAGTTAGGTCTCCTTTCTTTCTCTCTCTCTGTTTC
>WAAB01015468.1:33500-44208 GCA_013389865.1 Piaya cayana | reverse complement strand
CTGAGGCCGCAAAGCTTCCCCCAGCAGTTCTTTGTCCAGGGGAGTAACTACGTTTCTCCCTGTCGTAGTCCTGCGGACTGAGGCTCATGTCCTTTCCTCCATATCTATGTATCCCACGCGTCTACCATAGTTCATTAACTCCTGGGTAACCTCTCCCCACGTAAGACCTGGTCCTGCTGAGGGCCCATCTCTCATTGCAGCTCTTAATCGATCTTGAATATGTGNACTCCTGGGTAACCTCTCCCCACGTAAGACCTGGTCCTGCTGAGGGCCCATCTCTCATTGCAGCTCTTAATCGATCTTGAATATGTGCTGCATAAAGCTTTAAGGAGTCCGGCAGGCCTCTAATAAGGGGTGTCATCTTATCCGGATTCACTAACATCAGCATCGGGGAAGGCTGACAAGGAACCAAACGTCTTTCACCCATTAATTGTAAGCAGGCTGTCTTATGTATACTTTCAGTAAGGTGACTGAGTCCGGGGGTAGGGATGACGATCGGATCACCCCGTTCCAAAGGGTCAATTTCTCCAACCCAGTAAGCCACCCTCTGAGTCAAAGACCATGGCTCTCTGCCATCCTCTACTGTCAAAATAATTCCTGGCCCCCAGAATCCCTCAGCTTCCTCTTCAGAGAGTCTAATCCTATCGCTGCCAGTCAAGCTAACATGCCACACATACTCTGTTTAGGTCTCCCTAGCCCTCCTGCAAAACTTCTCTTGCAATTCGGCCAGTTCCTTGACAGTGTATGGGACCTCCTTTGTCACAACTGAAGGCTCAGGCTCCTCTCCCTCATAGGTAACTTATGTTTTAATCAGGCTCCCCCCCTTCCCGTCGGGGGTGATGGGCACTTCCCTGACCTCGGTAAAAGAACCCGAAGAACCGGTTCCACCCCCAGGCCAGCGGCCCTCCAGCAGCTTTAACTGTAGCCGCTTTTCTCGTACAAACACGTCCTCTATAGTGCCTTGTAGAATTTCCTTTGACCTCCTCATTTCAGCCAGTGCCTCTCATGCTCTCCGTAAAGCTACCTGTGCTTCCTCCAAATCTGTCTCTAACAACTCACTCACTGCTTTCAACTCTTCATTTTCCCTTAAAATTTTAAGTTTCTCCAACCTCTCCTTCAGAATGACCACCCACGTGGCAGCAGCCAAGACTCCAAGCACCCCCAACCACGCCAGTGGCAAGGGAAACAGGTAGAAACAGGGCAAGTCCCAGGCAACGATCATCATTGTGCCAGAAATCACAACTTCCTTTCACCCTGTCACTGTTACAAACAGACAAACCCCACTCCTGGTACCAAAAATGTCTCAACCCGGACAAAGGGAGGAGGAAAAGGTGGATCCATTTGTCTGTGTGGCAATCTGGAGGCAAATAAGGTTACTCCCAGGGTGAATATCAAACAGTATTTATTTCAAACTCCAGCAACCTAAAAACACCAGGATGTCAGGATCGTCTGGCTCCTGCCCGGCCCGGCCACATGGCATCCGCCTGACCTGGCCGCATGGTGTCAGTCTCCGCCCCCACGCTTCCGTTTCCTGCCAGCTCCCCCAGAGAGCCGTGGGGGGAAGAGACGACTTCAGGGGAAAGCCGTGCGGTCCTAGTGCCCACTGGACAAAATGTTTAAGGCAAAAATATCCAGTCTGACTTGACAGCATCCAAGCTATTACTTGCATTGCTCTCGGAAAGTCGGTATCAGTCAATTCTGGTAAAACAAGCAATCTTTGTAACAGGTGATCATGCAATTAACAGTGCACTAAGTCCATTTTTGCATTCTCTAAGACTAATAGTTTAAGCAAAACTTCTCTAGCAGTGATATTGCCTGCCTGCTGAAAGGAGGTTGTAGAGAGATGGGTGTTGGCCTCTTCTCCCAAGTGACAGGTGATAGGACAAGGGGGAATGGCCTCAAGCTGCACCAGGGGAGGTTCAGACTGGACATCAGGAAAAAAATTTTCACAGATAGGGTCATTGGGCACTGGAACAGGCTGCCTTCGGAGGTGGTTGAGTCACCATCCCTGGAGGTATTTAAAAGACAGATAGATGAGATGCTCAGGGACATGTTTTAGTGGCAGATAGGAATGTTTGGACTTTATTATCTAAGAGGTCTTTTCCAACCTAGTGATTCTATGATGCTATGATTCTAATTCTGTGCCCCAGGAGTATACTCACTTTGTCCCAGTCACTACACTTGGACTATGATCTGCAGGGCCTGAAATTGAATTCAGGTGAAAATCCAGGTGTTCATTCACATTTGAGGTGTCCCAATGCACCCAACATCACCACCAGCTGCTTAGCAAGATGTGTCTCTTGGAGGTTGTGTCTTCGATCTGCCATCCCTTTAGAGATGTTTTAGATAGTCTTATGGCATCTGGCCCTAGGTATCTGTATTTGGGCACCTCATTCCAACCCTCTTTATGATTTGGTCAAGAAAAGCTGTCCATCCTCTCTTGATTGGAGGATGCATTGGGATCCATTGAAAGTCCATCTAGCTGACCTCCATCATTATAGAGTGGATGAGATGTCTAAGCATCAAGGCTACCTAAAACTCCTGCACCATGTTGCTAATGGGCCCAAATGTCACAAAACTTGAATTTGAGTCCAAATCACCCCACTTTTGGGCTGCAAAGGAGGTTAATAGTGGTGTATTCTCCTGTTGGCCTCTCAGCACATCTCCTGCCCATGGCTTGAGAAGCATCAAAGGCCAGGTATGAAGGGTAATCTTTCAATCTTTCTGGAAAATTTTGAGTGGATGGGGTGAACTATCTTTTCTTAAATAATTATGAAACTATGCAGACCTCCCTATTTTTACCAATTCCCTTTCGTCAATCACACCGAACCTTTGTCTGTCTCTGGAAATTAAGTAAGTAGATATCACAAAGGGTTTTCATGGCACAATGATAGATCATCTATCCTGAAGTATGCATACTGAGCATATCGGTAGTAAGATTTACTCCCAGGAGCAGCCCCTAGAGATAGATCTCAGATCTTAGTTAAAGGCCACTGTCTATATTCATTATCTTGTCACTGATTCCAGCATTGGTTTGATCTGCAGATGGTTGGATAGAGAATAGAGCTTAACAACTGGAGGAGAGTGCTCTGGGGTTCTGCCACTGACTAGGTGGAGCCACCTTGGACAAGTCACTTGCTCCTAGATCACCCAAAATACATTAGTAGTTCAAACTTGTTGACATGAATGGGAGATAGTTGTTTTTCAAGGATGTGTACCCTTTGCTTGTGTCACATCAGAATCAGCGTGTACTTCCCTTTCAGCTCCTGAGGTTCAGGCCACTGGAGATGGAGGAGATGGAAAGGTTGCAGTGTCTCACATTGGAGCTGTAAGAGAAAGTGTCACTTGGTGGTATCTAGAGCAACTTTGGGATGCTGCTATCCATTGGAATAATATGCCTTGGGGCAGTTGTAGGAAAAGGGAGGTTGGTAAATATGTGCTGGGGGTCCTATTTTGGAGATTTCCTACAGGTGAGGAGGAGGGGAGATATTAGCTTCTACTTCCGTTTTTAATGACTGTTTTCTCAAAATCCTCTCTAAGGCACAAGGTAGTCATCTTTCAATCTGAACCTCATTTGGGAGGCAGTAGAACCAGATGATCATTGTAGGTCCCTTCCAACTGAACTATTATATTATTTTTAGATTTGACCGTATCTATAATTTTCATATCTGTTAAATTCATAGTAAGGAAAACCTCAAACATCCATCCATCTTGACTTTTACCTTTTATGGAAAAAATTCAAAGGGCTGAAAACTACTATCTGTAAATCAACAAATGGAAAATCCTCAGGCGAGTAAGGGGAAAACTGAGATAGGCGGCACTGACCCATTTCTAATTTGCTCACAATAACATATATTCTCTTTCCATATGCACCAAAGACTGAAGCTTCCTTGTCTTTTTTTGATTTATTGCTGCTCCACCAAAAGTGCCTATGACCTCATAAATTACATATTTTTTTCAGCTTACTTTTGGATGTCAAACCAAACAAAAAAGATAGACTTATGAGATAAATGTGTCTTTTTAACCAATTTTTTTTGTTAGTCTTTATAATACAACTTCACCCAAATGCTTCCTAAATCAGGCCTCTGCTTTGACTTTGACAATTCTTCCGTGATTTCTGAGACTTATAGCAAATAATGCATGTGGCTGGTGGTGGGGGGTTGCTATGGGTGTTAGTCTGTGGAAGCAAATTCCTGACTATTCTGGTTTATAAATCCTGAGCCTAATGCCATGAGAATTGCATTAGTGAGTTCACTCTCAGCATATTGGCATTTTATGTTTTGACAGTCCTATTTAACCATCTGTATTGGTTGCAGGTTTTGGTATATACAAAGGAACCTTTTCAGGGGGAATTTGAATTGCAGTGGAGTAGAAGGAAAGCCCCGGATCACTTCAACTTGCTTTGATATTTAATTTGCGATCCTGGGATAGCATATCTTCAATTAAAGTGAAGTTATGTGTCTACTGACCTGAGTTCCTGCATGAATATGACAAAGAGTAAGGAGAACACACAGTAAAACAAGCCCAAGGTATGGAGTCTACTTAAGGCATACTTTCCTTTTGGTTTTTTTTTTTATTACATTTTTTTCCCCTGTAGTGGCTTTGCCCACCTGTAATTGCAGTAGAGAAGGAGCCAGGAGATATTTCTTTGCAGACGAGACAGTGGTTGTGTTATTATGGTGTATTATGTTACTTTCCATTAGACCAAAAACTTTTCATCTCTAACCCTAGGAGGTGACCTACAGCAAATACAGTGTCATATTTAGTTTTTGTAAATAGCTTTGCTCTCATGAATGTTTTATAGTGGTGTAAATATCACATTCTCTCCACTTATTTACATCCGCACAGCATCACAGAAGACTTGTTGGTATTAAATATTAATTGTAAGCTTCAGTGAAACTCTGCTTTTGTCAAGAGTGCACTGGGCCACACATCTTTTTTGGCCTCACACATTGAGAAACCGCATGATCTTCCCAAGAAACAACTGGAAGTGCATTATCAGTGTTCTTAACCAAACTGCCCCTCAACTTGGTGGCTACAGCTTCCACTGCTTTCACTCAGCTAGGAGGAGGGAGAGAAGTCATGGACAAGGATGTACATGGCTGACCCAACACTTTGACCTCAGTTGATGTATCTTTTACACCCCAGGCTCAGTATGGAACCTTCCTCCAGAGTGATAATAAGTCATTGCAAGTCTTGGTTGCAAAAGATGGGTTTGATTTTTTGTTTGTTTGTTTGTTTTCAATCAAATCCATGTTTTTTCATAAATAAGTATCTGAGAAACTACTCTAAAGTGACACCCAACTTTGGTCATGAATGAGACTGAGGGATGTTATTATTATTGTATATGAGCACCGCTTATGCTTCCGCCTCAAACATCAGAATAACTTTTCTCAGGCAATTATTATTGATTATTAATGATCCACAAGCTCTGTATACCCAAATAAATCTGCATCAATGCGTCATTTCAGATGTGTAAGCAGAGATTTACAGACCTGTCAGTGTCTGTGGTACTGGTTGACTTCAGTGATTTTTTACTCAACTCATGTTCCCCCATACTGGGGCATCTCCTTTCTCTTCCCTCAAGTCGCTATCAAATTGTAGAAATGTGGGAGAAGAATAAGCAGGTAGATTGGGTAGAAGAGGTTAAAGAGCATCTCTGAGCAGAGAGGACAAATAATTTATGTCTTTCAGATATATATTTTTAAATATTCTTCCAGAATGCTTCAACTGAAAGATGACTTCTCTCTTTTCATGCCTATTGCTGGTGCCGGTTGGGGTCACTGTTTATGCTCTGGCTTGTGTCAGAAGAGTGGTTCCTTAGGCATGGAAAGATAGTGTAATATAGTTTAACAGCATTGATTTTACACGGAAGGCTCATTCTGCACTTAGACCCCTCCTTTCCCCGTGAATACCTTATTTAAATGGTTGGTACATAATTTTTTAATGAGATGTTCCCTAATCCATCCAACCAAAGACTAGGAAGATTATGCCTATACAAGAGGGACAAAAAGCTTCTGGTTTTCTTAGCTGTCTGATTTCCTGATTCATTGACTTTGGTGGCCTTTATTCAGCAAGAAATACCTTTTCTGGCCCATCTGACCGCAACCCCTTAAAATGATTGCAGAAACCAGAGTAGTTGCTGGTACATGCTGGACTTTGTCAAGTGACTCTTAGCCTGGAGTAGCAGCCCTGTTATTTTTAATCAATGCAAATCAAGTTTTGAAGCATCTATTATGTCCTGGTCCAGGGGCAAACTAAACTACATTACAAAACACTTAAGCCCTGTAAAATTTCCTGACCTCTGAAATCTCTTACGACCTAGTTGCAGCTTCACAATGTCTAGCGTTAATCTCCCCATTAAAGCCTTTTCACCTATTTCCTAAACTGCTGCACAATGTATGTATTTAGACAAAACCAGCAGCTTTCAGAGCCATTAAAGGCTCAAGCCAAAAGTAAAGATGATTTTCTTATGGCTAAGGATGTCTGACAGCCCAGGGGGGTTGGACAACACCATGTTCTTCAGCTGACCCTTATTTAAGATAACCTGTGAGTGTCAGGATTACAATGCTAAGATTACTGTGGTATTTAAATATTATGTTATTAGTCAAATACTGGCATGTATAAACTCAAGATAATTTGAGGGGGGGCAGGGGCTGGGAAAGGGGGAGTTATCTGCCAAGGCTCAGATTTAAGCTACTAGATTCAGCTCACAATTGAGTCTTTAAAAATATGCTTCTTATAAACTGCTATTCATATTTACGGCACAAAATTAAATCTTTCCTCTCAAGCTTGGTGACCCTTACATATTTTCTTTTCATTTACTAATCAGCAAATGACCTTTCTAATTAAATCAAGTGTTTACCATTTGTGGGAGGGTGTATTAAATCTCTCTTTTCACTTGGAGGGAAGTAGAACCTGAAATCTGTGTTATTTTCCCCAAGTTTTAAAATTTCTGAAACTCCCAGGACTCTTCAAAGGACATCCAGGAAAACCCAGGGACTTTTCTTTCCCAGGAGTGAGGTTGGCTGCTACCTGAGTGGAGGGTTTGCTTAGCTGAGAAGAGATGGGAATTAAAACCAAATTATGGGTCTCTTCTAGACTTACCCTGATCCTTCAGCCTTTCCACAAGAAGAATGTGGACCCCTATGAGATTAGAAGAGTTGACTATATGGGTTGGTTCTTCTCCACCAGATGGGCAGTGATCAGTTCAGCTCTGAGCAGCACAGGTCATCAAAATCTGAAGGCAAGTGGAATGAATTTGAACTTGGCACACACAGAGACCACTGGCTTTGCAAAATACCTTTGCAAGAAAGCACAATCCCATTTATAATATAGAAATAATAGGACTATGGGTCCACAAGGTCTGCACTAGCTTCCCCCATGGAGAAGGAACTGCCCAATACCCTGAGAATTCTTCTTCAGCTCTGACAGGATCCTTCTGGATGACCCTAGTTTAGATGCATCATCTGGAGGTGCCTTGGGTTCCTCCTCTGAAAAAGATAGGATGATTGTGAAGCCTCTCAAGACCTACTGGTGAAAAATTTAAGGACAAGAGCAAGTTATTTTGGAGCTACAGACACAGAGAGGGATGGCAGACAGAAGAAAGTTTCCAACAGGAGGCTGCTGGTATTGCCTGCACCACCTGAGGTTGTGTCTTTCACCTCCCCTTAATCTCCTGCTTTTTATTGGAGTTTTTAAAGTTGTCATTCTCCACAGTGCTGTGGTCTCAGGATCCATTTAAGCAAACCCTGTCTTATCTGCACTACCTAACAGTGTGACATCTGTGAATGGCTTTCTAATTACTCAAATAAATCAGCATGATTGGAAATTCCTGAGATTTTATTGGGAAGGAAATTTATAGTAATTAAACCCAATTAATTTTGAATTTCTGTTAATCCAAAGACAGTTTCGGAAGATTTGGGTTAGACTTGCATTGTCTCCAGGAAGTGATGTGGGTAAAAGAATGAGAAATTAATTGATTTTGGACAATATGATGATGATAATAGGACAATCTTTCAAATGAGTTTGTTATGCATGTTGCAACAATTGCAGAATCTGTTTTCTGGCATCTAAAAACATCATCCAGGGCTTTTACTAAAGATTCAAACAGACTGAAAGGAATCTTTTTTAATCAAAATAAAGAACCCTTTTTAATTACTCAGACTCCTTCACAGTTGGAGGTAATAATTGTCTTACATTCTTAAGTAGTGCTGTTATTAGCCTGCCCTGGGGCTCTTCTATTTTCCAGAAGTTAGCGTCGCTCTCTGTTAATGCCAGAGTAGAGCACACATCAGCTTAAGTATTTCTGTATCTTTGATGCTGGCAATGATGTGAATTGAACCCAGCCTCTTCCTTTGGTACTGCCACTCCAAAAAGGTCTGTTCACATTGAGAGGAGCCTGGGAGCAGTGCTTGAATACAAAGGCGAGGTAAGTTCACGTTCTGCAGAAACACATCTCTAGGTCCTTCTGTAGGGCCATCACTTTATGTCTTTTGTTAAGCACTTTTTCTTGTTGTAGGATAAAAGGGGATTTTGGCAATTAAGTGTGAGTGAAGTGAATAGATATTTTCCTTCCCTTTGTTTTCTATGTATCTTAGACCTTCCCTCCAACAGTAACGGTGGAACATCCAAGTGGTGTCATGGCCCTCCTATTTAGTGACGCAAGTGGACGTTTGCAGAGCTGCAGGGTTATCAGGACAGCAGTAAACATTTTAGCGGTTAAAAAAGGAACATGTGGGACTAGAATCTGCTATTCTTCACAAAGACCTGCTCAATGCCCATTAGGTATCTGGCTGTTAATAACTGACATCAAATTAACAGCTGCTGGTTCCAGGAGAGTACCATAGACCTTGAGAAAGTATTTTGAATATTTATGCAGATGCTGGTCTCCTCTTCTTATTGGCATTGGATATTGTTCCTGTGTCAAACCAATTTTTGTAAAAATACTTCTCTATTGATGCTTTTGATTCCTGTTGTTTTTTCACAGAATCAGAGGATCACTAGGTTGGAAAAGACCTCCAGGGTCATCGAGTCCAACCATTCCTATCAAACACTAAACCATGTCTGTGAGCACCTCACCCACCCACCTTCTAAACAGTTCCTGAGAAGGTGACTCAGCCACCTCCCTGGGCAGCCTGTTCCAATGACCAATGGCCCTTTCCATGATTTTTTTTTTCTCATGTCCACCCTGAAACATCCCTGATGGAGTTTGAGGCCATTCCTTCTTGTCCTGTCCTGTCACTTGGGAGAAGAGCCCAGCTCCCTCCTCTCCACAACCTCCTCTCAGGTAGTTATAGAGAGCAATGAGGTCTCCCCTCAGCCTCCTCTTCTTCAGGCTAAACAACCCCAACTCTCTCAGCCGCTCCTCATAAGGTCTGTTCTCCAGCCCCTTCATCAGCTTTGTTGCTCTTCTCTGGACTCGCTGCAGAGCCTCAACATCCTTCTTGTGGTGAGGGGTCCAGAACTGAACACAGGATTTGAGGAGTGGTCTCAACAGTGATGAGTCCAGGGGCAGAATAACCTCCCTGAGCCTGCTGGTCACATCATTTCTGATACAAGCGTAGATGTACCAAAACACCAAAACCATGCTCCAAATCATGTGAAATGGGAATAACAGTGAATACGAATTATGGTACTTCAGCAGCTGTAATCATTTTATTCACTAGTATTCCTGATCAAACACTCTCACCCGTTACTCTGTAGGTGAAAAAATGAGGTAAAATGCAAAAAGGGTCACTCCAAACTGCTCAGGGAAGAGGCTGGATGCAGAATCAAGGCCTCCATTTTATGGCTGTTAACCAATCAGCTCTCCAACTCAACAGCTACTGCCTCACACAGTCTGTCTCCTATGGACTGCCTTAAAATTCCAGGATAATTTTGCCTGGAAGAAACCAAATGTATTTCATTGCTATGAGAAGCGAAGCACCCAGTACAATCAAGAAAAATAAGTAACCTGTCCTGTATAGCAAGACCTGTAGGCTATGTGAAGGTCTACTGTGGGAAGAAAAGAAAGAAGGAAGAAAAAGAAGGGAATGAACAAGTGAACTGACTGTGCAGATGATCCCTCTGTGATTGCAGAAGTGATGTATTTGAGGCTCAGTTATTCAGCAAGTGGGTGTGCTGTTGAGTAACTAATTCAGGTGCATCTGAACATCTTCTTAGGTTCTGGACTCAGCTATGGGGTAGGCTTGGTGGAGGGTCAGTGTCTTTGGTCGGGAGCTAGTTACAGTGTCCAACTTCAATGTCAGGCTGAAACCACCACGTTTCTGCATTTCCCATCAAAAGCCAAGAAATACCTCGCTCCAAGGCATTTCTTCAAAGAAGAAACTGGTTTGGAAGACATCCCAGGCTTCATGTGCACAAATAACTGGTGTAACTGCTGCATGGCAAATCTTTGGTGTAGCCAAATAAAGATCTTCCACTAAGGTAATCTCATAGGGCCTAAAATACTAAATTTTTCCGCATCTCTGGCTGAGATCAAGGCAGGGTCTGGGTGAAGACCCAGAAAACAAATAGTTAAGCTGCTTTCATGTTCCAGGTACTTTCCTAAAAAGGGAGGTCCGTATCTTTCTGAATGTGAGTTTAGACTACTTTTGTGCTAATGCATTTATATTGTGATTGTGAAAAGCTTTTTTTTAAAGAGGAAGATAAATCTTACCCAAATCTGATAATCATTTTTTAAAATCTCTGCTCTGAGATTTATGTT
>WAAB01015468.1:22600-33451 GCA_013389865.1 Piaya cayana | reverse complement strand
AAAAAAAAAAGAAAAAAAGAAAAACAACTGCACTACTGCATCAAAGATAGAAATAATGGCTTGTAAGTACTTAAAAGCTTATGGATAGGAAACTTAAAAAACTGGTCGGATTCAAACCAAATCCTATCAGATTTTCTTGGTTCTCATAAACCTTTAATCAGCTCCCATGAGGCGTTTTTGCTAACCATAAAACATGTGATTAGAAGACACATGAACTACAGGAATTATGACAGCGAGATGGGCTTTGACTTTAGTCCGACTTAAGAATGGGAATTTAAGAAGCTGTTGCAGTGATAGTGATAGGGAGCTGCCCCGGGAGGGAGCACTGCACACTGCTGTGTCTGTTGTGAGAAGGCAAACTGGCGGAGAGTCCCTCACTCAGTGTATTTCAGCCTTATGAGGGGTTCTCGGAGTCCAGGTATCCTTCTCGGTGAAACCCTGTTGTGTTTAGCATGGGATGCGAGTTGCAAGGCCCAGTGGGGGTGGGACAACCCAGAAGAGAAAACAGGACGGCGTTTTCAGAACAGGACTGGGATGTTCTGTTGTTGCTGTTGGAACAGGTCCAGAGGAGACCTGCAAAGATGATCCGAGAGGCTGAGAGAGTTGGGGTTGCTCAGTCTGGAGAAGAGAAGGTTTCAGGGAGACCTTAGAGTAGCTTCCAGTACCTGAAGGGTCTACAAGAAAGCTGATGAAGGACTGTTTACAAAGGCTTGTAGTGACAGGACTAGGGGAAGTGGGTATAAAATGGAGAGGGGCAGATTTAGACTAGACGTTAGGAAGAATTTCTTCACTATGAGGGTGGGAAGGCCCTGGCCCAGGTTGCCCAGAGCAGTGCTGGCTGCCCCATCCCTGGAGGGGTTCAAGACCAGGTTGGATGGGGATTGGAGCCCCTGTTACAGTGGGAGGTGTTCCTGCATGGAGTTGGAACTAGATGGGCTTTAAGGTCCCTTACAACCCAAAGTATTCTATGCCTCTATGTTCCTAATAGCAGAGGTAACATGGCACTTTACATCAACTCTTCCTATGAGATGATGCTTTGCTGACAGGGGTAGGGTTTGGCCCAAGGTGCCCGGCCAGCATCTGGGCCATCCAGGTCCTGATACTTGCTCTATTACCAGCCTATGAACTTAGCTCAGTTTAATTCAATCTCAGGAGGTTTTTTGGTTTGAAATATCTTGTTCTGCAGCATCAACTCCCTCTTGTAAGATGGGGCTTAGGAGTTGAATGCAGTTCAGTCAGGATCTCCAGATACTTTTGTCATATAAATAATATCTGTTGTGGTACAGCCACTGAGTTGGCTAAAATAAATCCTGAATTAGGCTGGAAACAACTCCTCAGTCCCTTTATGGGAGAAGATAGATACTTTATAACCTGTGTGTAAAAGTCCCAGACATTAGCAGGATAGAAACGTGCTATAAGTAGCATAGAATTTACTAAGGTGCTGGACGTAGACTGGAATTTATTTTTTTTAGATGCCAGTGACAAACACGTGATTGACATGAAAATTTGTCTTTCTGTAATTCAAAACATACTTTATTTGGAAAAAATAATGGCTAGATAAAGATGAAATGGTCTTTGTAGGACCCTGCAGGTTTGACATGGGGATCCATGAGATGAGCGAATGTTCTGAGCATCTTTACTCATCAGGAAGTAGTTGTGAAGTCTCTTTGAGGTGTCTAGAACTGAAGCAGAAGTAGTTATGGATTATCACAGCCTAATCTTACATAAACATTTTAGCACACCGTTCTAAAATAATTTTAGATAATTCTGTATATAAGGCACTATTTTATGCAGTTGCTAGGACACTGCATTGTTAATGTAACTCATCACTTCTGCTTTTCCCCAAATTCTGCAGGAACTTTCCTGAGTGTATCTGGAAGGATTATATAGGTTTGTGTTACACAAGCTACAGCAACAGTCTTTACTACAAGATAAATTTGTAATTCCTAATGCTGTAATGTCTGACAGAGGATTATTGTGTATTAATGTGATTGGACTGTATACTGGCTGGAACAATATAGAAATGATAGGAAAGCATTATATTTTGAGTTATAAAATATGGAATTACTGGTACAAGTGAATTCTTGAAGAAAAAACAAACAAGAGAGCAAAGGTGAAACTTGAAGCACATGATTCCAGATCCTGGTCCAGCCCAAATGAATGCTGTATTTGTCTTTGGAAGCCTGGTTTAGCAGAAGAAGCAGTGGCTAGCATTGGCTAAGTCTAGGTGCTTAGATGATCCATAGATAACCCACCCAGAAACCTTCAAGGTCTCATTGGACGGGGTTCTGAGCAACCTGATCTGGTTGAAGATGCTCGTACTCATTGCATGAGGTTGGACTAGATGGGACCTTCAAGGGTCCCTTCCAATGCTAACAGTTCTGTGATTCAATGATTCTGGGCCATACACAAAATTTGGGAGCTACTGGGACCCTTCCCATGACAGGGTCCCTTGAGGTGCCAGGACATGATGTGCAGCCTTCCTTGAGTCAAAAATGGAACTGCAGTATGAAGAATTCTGCACTGTGTCACCCATTTTCCTTGCAAAGGGACAGATCCTCACCAACCCTTCAGCATGGGGCAGGGGGAACCCAGGACATCAGTCTGAGTAACTTTATAGGATCTGCGGTCAATTCTCACCCTTTTTTCTCCCTCCAGGGTTTGCACTCATTTCTCTGATTTTCGCAAGCAGTAGTGATCTCTTATCACCAGACAAGGATCAGTTAAAGAGTTCACAACAATGATCACGGATTTATCATATAGGTCACCAGAGAATGTTCTCCATCCAGGAGAACAGGCCTTATGAGGAGCGACTGAGAGAGCTGGGGTGGTTTAGCCTGGAGAAGAGGAGGCTGAGGGGAAACCTTATTGCTCTCTACTACTACCTGAAAGGAGGTTGTGGAGAGGAGGGTGCTGGGCTCTTTTCCCAAGTGACAGGGGACAGGACAAGAGTGAACGGGGTCAAGCTGCACCAGGGGAGATTTAGGCTAGACATTAGGAAAAATCTTTCACAGAAAGGTTCATTGGGCAGTGGCAGAGGCTGCCCAGGGAGGTGGTTGAGTCACCTTCCCTGGAGGTGTTTAACGGAAGGGTGGATGAGGTGCTGAGGTGCTTTTCCAACCTGGTGATTCTATGATTTTATGACTCTATGATTCTATGATTAAATACAAGTGATTGTCTTCTAGCCTAGCATCACTTTGGAGAGTGACCATGAGCATGACCAGTTGCTTGGACATGGCCTCTCTGTCCCAGGAAGGCAGGTAAGAGAATAATGCTGTTGCTAACATCTTCTGTGGAGGGTTTGTGGTCATGCTGGAGCATCACCATGCAAGTACACTCCATGAATGTTACAGGGAAGGTGTTGTGTCAGCATGCCCTGTTATTCCCAATGCATGGGAAATTTGAGAAAGGACCAGAAGATGCAGTTCATTTGTGCAGGATCCTCCCAAGTAAGAAACAGGTCCTCCATCAGGAGCTCAAAACACAGGCACACACACCTTTTCTGGGAAATCAGAGGCAACCCCCCTATCTCATTGTATTTCTATGCAGCCACACAGCAACTGCTCACATGGAAATACTTAGGTCACTTGGACTGGAGTCTTAAACTTGCAATGACTTTTAACAGGCAACATCTGACAGTACCAAAGCCCTTTGCAGCCCTGGGTGAAATTATGATAACAAGAGAAAAAAGCTATTACTGCCACCATGCTTTCATTATGCAAATGATATTAAGATAGGCTGTGCAGATCGCCTGTGGCTATGCTATAATCTCCATGCAGTGATTATAATGTGTCAAACTTAGTCATTTTGATTATGACATGTTAATTACATGCCATCCTCATGCAGACATGAATATTACTCGCAGTGAAACAAAACAAAATTGGGGGCATTGTTTTTTGTTGTTGCTGTTTCATCTTCTTTAGTTGTTGTTGTTTGTTTGAAATGTTGTTGATTAAATGGATTAAAACATAAAGAGATATGTAACATTGTAAATTCATTAAACATTGGCCAAGTCATCCCTGTCTGCCCTGGCAGAGGTTTCTATCAGAAATTCAGTCAATAGCATAATTGTTATTTTTTCTTTGTCCCAGCAGCGGCAGCGTTTTAAAAAAATATGTATTTTATAAACTGGATAGCTGCATGGGGTTAAAGAGCATTTGATCTTTTAACTCTTTCTGGTCTTTAACAGAAGAGAGTGCAGGCAGATGAGGTGTCCTCATCTCCATCGTGGTGCATTGCTTGTGGGTTACCCTACTGCAGATGCTTCTTCTCACCACCCCCAACCTCAGGCAGTTGCTTAATTTTTCAATTCAGAATTTTAAAGTCAGAAATTGCCTAACTTTTAAAGAACTCAACACAGCAAAGTTTTCTGAGGACAAGCCATTTTTCTTGCTGACCCACCCTCTCCCAGTGACAGAATCTGCTTCGTCCTCCTGGAAGAAGAGAGGAGTTTTGTTTACTAGTTTTACAACAAAAACATGTTTTAAAATATTGTTATTTTCTATGTAGCTCACTTTAAAAAGAGCCAACAATTTCAGGGGAGATGATTCAATGTAATATTCCCCTATGATGAAATATGTCATTAAATATAGAAACAGATCAGGTATCAGATCTTCCCACAGAGATTCCCCTGGATGAGGTATCTAGGTAAGAGGCTGAATTACTGAGATGCCTCAGTAAGTATGGGAAGGGAGGAGGGAAAAAATACACCTCACAAGGGAGCAACACCTAAGTAGACTTATAAATAGCTGGGAGTGCAACTTGCCTGATTAATTTGGGGAAAGCAGCCTCACTGAAAGTGTTTTGCAAATTCATCAGATTTTCTTACTCCCTCAGCCCTCACTAATGTTTAAAAATAAAATATTAGCATCAAAGCTAAGACATTGTTTTAGGTAATTAAAGGCTTTGAGTTACTGGTTCATTAACAGGGATCTCTCCAAGTTTTTCTCCTCTGAGTTAAAAAAATAAAAGAAGGAAAAGAAAACTAGATAATGGCAATCAAATAAAAATGCACACAATAGACTGTTTGCAGCTAAAGTGTGCACAATGCCAAGTGGGACAACACTGAGACAAGGTAAGGAGCCAAAGCACAGCTAATTATCAAGACAGAAGCTTAAAATCTGTAATTGCTCCACCCAAAAAGTAAATCCTGTCTTACTTCCTTAGAGAAAAGTTGTAGTAAAACTGTCCCTGCTTCTTTCACAACACAAGGAATGGAGAAACCTGTGTCACTGGTGTAATGAGCACAGCAGGTCTGAGTTTGCTTTTGGGTGGATTTCACAGCACCTGAGGTGCAGAATGTCCTTTCCCACGACCACTGTTTTTTCAACTCCGTAACAACAGTCACCACTTCCTCAGCTCATAGGTGAGTTTTCTCTTTGCTTTTTAATGTGCAAAATAAATTTTAAATAAAATAAAAGGCATTCCCCCTAAACATTGGTTTTTTTCAGAGGGACATTTCAAGGCAAGTTTTACACAGGTTCAGCCCAGAGGGAAATTAAACTCTACATGTAAATGGAGATTACACACAAAGGAATCCATTACTTTCAATATTTCTCAGCAGGAGGGTTCAGAGTTATTTAAATAAGTTTAGATATTAAACCTAAAGTAGCCATTAAAGGAATGTGGATTTGTTTGCCTAGTTTTTATAGAAATCTTTTTTTTTCCAGCTGACTGAAAAATCCATTGCTTGCATGATGGTGAATATTTTTAATGCATAAAAAATCAAAGAACTTTCAATATAATACTTCCTTTGAATTTTTAAGCACCAAATTACAGAATACTTATTATAGCAAAATGTCTTCTTTAGGAGAGATTAAACTGCAAACATTTTCCATACATTTTTCCCTTTTTCTATCTATTCTTTAGAAGAGAGCTAATATAAACACTGACATTAAACCATATTGGCTATGTAAGGCACTTTGATTGTCATTGAGATTATTTTAAAAGTTATTTAGGTCCCCATGTTATATCTTTGCAACTGCATGGAAAATGTTTCACCATGTTTCTCTTTGCAACATTTCTTTGGGGATTCATAAATATTGATTGTACCGTAAAAAATTGATGGAATCTTGAAACAGACTGCAGTCTTGGTAGCTGGGGAATTTACTCAATTTTTCTCAATAGCTGCAGTCTATAAAAAGAGGAGATTTTGCAAATTGTTTCTCACCTTGTCTTTTTAGTATTTAATAGCTCTCAATTCTGTAGCCTTCTGAACCATGCACTGGGTGCGTTTTCCATCAAAACTGTATCAGGCCTATTCAAAGGGAATTAAAAGATGAGGTGTGACCAAGGGGTTAAACTGTCTTCCTGGCTGGTGAGCCTGACTTTCATTACTGGTGGCAGTGTAGAGCCATTCTAGTGCTTGTTGTATTGAAAGTTTTGTTTAAAAAAAATTGCCTTAAATGTTAATGGGTGTACGTAGAGAAAAAATACCAAAACAAAATAAAACAAAACCCCAGATATGTTTCCCTTTTGGTTTAAATATAAAATAAAATTTAAAAAAATAAGCAATCCCATTGATGTCAAGGAATCTCTTGGCATCTTAGCGTGAAGCACATGAAGCACTCTTTTTAACACTGGCAAGTGTGGGATATTCTTGGCAAAGTCCTGAGATAGAGGCTGTGGATGAACCCTGACCTTCCTCATCATGTCCTACTGCACCAGATTCAGGCCATCCTTGCTGGAGAACCTTTGGCTGATACCTGGGATATTTTGGTAAATTCTGGAATAGTTCCATAAATGCTATAAAAAATGACCTCTTTATTTCCCTCTGGTGGGACTTACTGTGCTCCTCTGTGAGCCACAGGCACAGCCAAGCCTGGAAGCAGTGTGATTGCTCTTCAGGTCAGCTCCGTCTGTGCTGGGTGGTTGTTATGGGGCTGACAGTGATTCCCTCTCCCCTAACACTAAATTAAGGCTTCCCTTTGGATTATTAAGCTCTCCCAAGGAAAACACTGACACACACTATCAGGCATTTCAGGTTGTGCACAGGCAGCAGTACCTTTAGTTTGTTCCTTATTCAATTAATGAGAACCTCATGAATAAACTGAGAACAAAAGGAGTGGTGGCAGGTACCCGTGATGCTCATTGGCTTTCCTTCTGCTCATTCATGCTGGGTACAGCCCTGGAATTTTTTGCACGGTGGTGCCTGGGTGCAACACGGAGTCACATTTTGCTGGAAAGCTGCCCCAAAACTCTGCTCACGGGTCAGATTTTTGCAAAGGCGCCAGTGAAGGTGCTCAGTTGCAGGTCCAGGAGCCATTCCGCCTTCTTCTATCACTCTATTAGGTCAAATCTAAAATGAGTGTGAAGACCTGGAGAACAGATCATCCAAGCAGAGCAACAAACTCTGAGGGAATGGCCTCAACCTCCACCAGGGGAGGTTTAGGCTGGACATTAGGAAAAGAATTTTCACAGAAAGTGTCATTGGGCGCTGGTCAAGAATGGAGTGAAAATAAGTAGTCTCTTCTGTTGGAAGAAATGGCTAAGGAAAGCTTTTTATCTGCAAACAACTCTGCCACATGTATCCAGCACTGGGACTCTTAGGTATTTAATTTGTTTCCCATGCATCAGCTGACAATAAGCAACTGTGCTGCTGCTGAGAGAGAANTTATAAAGAGCTATGAGGTCTCCTCTCAGCCTCCTCTTCTCCACGCTAAACACCCCCAGCTCTCTCAGCTGTTCCTCATAAAGCCTGTTTATGGCTGTTCTCCAGCCCCTTCACCAGCTTTATTGCTCCTCTCTGGACTCGCTGCAGAGCCTCAACATTCTTCTTGTGGTTAGGGTCCATTGAACTATCTTTTTAAGGTAGCATATCTAGAAGAAAGGTATACAGGGTGTCCATCAGAGATTCATCCAGGTGTCCAGAAGAAAGGTCCACAAGATGTCATTCCAGGGTTTCATCCAGGTATTCAGAGGAAAGGCCTGCAGGATGCCCATGAGGGGTTCCATCCAGGTGTCCACAAGAAACTATCTTCTCAATGACTGATGGATTTTCATGTACCAGGATTCCACTTCCACTACCTGTTATGTGCTGTAATGTGGATCAGACTTAGCCCTAGTGCAGTAATAAGATTTTTGCCCATCTGACAACAGATGCTCTTCCTGTTGGCTTTGAAACACACTCACTGCAATTAGCAAGGCCTGAAGGGTTTTCGATAACCTTAAGTCAGGACATGCTCTGTAAAGAAAGCAGCGGTGCTATAAATATGATAAAGGTTGCCATTCCTCAGGGCCTTTGTTGCTGCTCTTTGAGTGTAACACCCATTAACATTAACATTAATGGCTGCTCAGTATGCATACAAGCTACGGAAAAAGGTTGCATGCAGTTGGGTAACTGCAGTAATGGATGGTGAGGCCCATTTTATGTATTCAGTATCTGAAGCTTTCGTTCTTGCAAAATGCAGTAGGAAACTAAACAGCTAGAACAAAACAGTGGAAATGTTCTACTGCTTCAGCCTGAGTAGTGTTGGCAACATGACTGTAATTGTGGGGGTCAGGCTGGTGTTGCGGTGAATCACACAGGCATGTGGCCAGTATGCGCATGTTTGTGATAGGGCTCACAGGTAAACCACTACACTACATTTAGTTAGATCATACTCATGGCTTACCTGTCCACTGGTCATCTTTTGCTGCTGGCTGGGACTTGATGCATGATGTATTTGCGAAACCATATGTAGGAACGTCTTCACTAGAGCTTGTGTGGTTGAACCTGCTCATATTACACTGCTGTACTCTAAAACCTCAACAGTAACAAAAAGGCTGAAATTTAAGGCCTGGAATTTAATGTAATCAAGGAGTGAAATAGCAATGTTAATGAAAGAAGGTGAGACAATAANCTGGAGGGGCTTAAGGGATGGATGGAAAAGGTGCTGAGTGACATGGTTTAGTGTTTGATAGGAATGGTTGAACTTGATGATTCAATGGGTCTCTTCCAACCTGGTGATTCTTTGATTCTGTGATTCTATGATTCTATGAATAAGGCAAGGATGTTACTGCAGGGTTGTGTAATCTCCATATTTAATCACAAGAGATGCAGAAGCAACGTTTTCTCAGAGGCAAGTTGGCAAGTCAGGATTCCTGGGTAGCAGGTCTGGGTAGCTCTGACATTCATGCTTAGCAAGAGGAGAGGGAAACTAAGCCCTTAGACCTGCCAGGCCAACCACAAGGCATGGGGCAAATGAGCTGGCTCTGCCAGTCAAGACAACATCACCACCAAGTACAATCACTATGCCACTGCCTATTGTTTTTGGGAACTACTCTATTTACATATTTAAAGGATGGGTGGACAAGGTGCTGAAGGGTAGGGATTAAGGATTGATAGGAATGGTTGGACTGGATGATCCAGTGAGTCCTTTCCAACCTAGTGATTCTATGATTCTATGAGTCTATGTTTCTACATAAAGGTGCTCTTTCATCTTTGAATCATGGGTTTGACCGTGGCAAAGCTATCAGTGGTGAGCAGGTGCAGTCTCAGGTGCCATCTAGGAAGGAGATCCTGGCTGCTGAGACAGGCAGAAGGTAGCCCATCAATGGGGTCTGTGTGGGCAATCTGAGGGTAGGGGGACTGGAGTCTAAAACTTGGGTTGTCCATGAGCCGTCATAGAAAAGCGTATGCAAGAGTGGTGCCTTAGCACCAGTGCCTCCTTGACTTCAAACCTGACAACTCCTGACTTCTCAGAAGCAGGTACTTCCCCAGCAAACAGCAGTAGCAACGATGAAAACAAATACTGCCCAAAAGACATTCACTTCTGCTAAGAAATGGAGATAATACCTCATGATGATGCAAAGCAGGAACACAAGGTAGCAGGGAACAGGGACTGATCAGTTATAATTGCCTTAAAGAACAAACAAACTCTAGGGTGAATCACCAAAACATTATATTATTGTCGTAACTCCTATTTCTCTTGCAGAAACATTAAACTCTTGCACTGTTGAGATGGAGACTTGAGCATGAGCATTCACAAACCTCCCAGTTCCTTAACCTGCATGTGAATATGAGCCATCACATCATTCTTGGAGTTCCCCTGTGAACAATAAGCATATTTGCTGCTGCATCTCTTTCCCATCATTCAATCAAGACTCCAACCGATGACTTGAAAGCTATGGGTGAAAGGCAACTTTAGCACAGATGCAGCCCCAGTTCCCAGCCAGTGTTTTCACTCCCTTCAAATCAGGATGCCCTGATGGCATAATGTAGCAAAAATTTCTCATGTTTGAAATCAAGGGGTTTTATGTTCCTTGATCAGTTGTTGTTGTGCAGTGTTTTTTTCATTTCCTCCAAGCCCCAAATCTCTATTAGGGACTGGAATGGACCCTGATTTTATTTTTTTCCTTGAGACTGCAGGGATATTTTCCCAAATAAAACAGTTCCCATTTTTATGTATTTTCTGATCAGGCCCAGACTGAGTTTTTCCAGTCACTCAGTCCCCTCCTGCTGCACTTCCTTGAAGGACAAATAGAGGAGACTGGAGAAGCAAGTTTTGTCAGATGTGGCTTGAGCTTGTGGAGATAGCAGCTACCATGACAAAAAAACCCCATTTTCTTGACCAGTCAACACGGGTTTACAAAAGGCAGGTCTTGCCAAACTAACCTGAGCGCCTTCTATGACAAAGTGACACGTCTACTGGATGAGGGAAAGGCTGTGGATGTATCTTCCTGGACTTCAGTAAAGCCTTTGACACAGTTTCTCACAGCATTCTGCTACAGAAACTGTCACCTCTGGCCTGGACAGGCACACACTCTCCTGGGTGGAAAACTGGTTGGCTGGCCGGGCCGGAGTGTGGTGGTAAATGGAGTTAAATCCAGCTGGAGGCCAGTCACAAGTGGGGTTCCCCAGGGCTCAGTGCT
>WAAB01015468.1:5382-22132 GCA_013389865.1 Piaya cayana | reverse complement strand
AAAATTTTCACAGAAAGGGTCATTGGTCATTGGAACAGGCTACCCAGGGAGGTGGTTGAATCACCTTCCCTGATGGTGTTTAGGGAATGGGTGGACAAGGTCCTGAGGGACATGGTTTAGTGTTTGATAGGAATGGTTGGACTCAATGATCTGGAGGGTCTCTTCCAACCTGGTGATTCTATGATTCTATGACCATTGCAGATCTTTAGCCAGATAGTTTTAGAGAGCGACAAAGTTTCATAGACTGTTTAAAAACTTCTGTGTAGGCTGATATAGAAAAGCATTAAAGAGAAGGAATATTTGGCTGTTATTTAGCCTAAACTACTGTGGGTTGAAAATTATTCTCAAGGTCCAGATTTTCTGGATTTTTTTTCATTGCTCCATGGAAATCCAGTCCCTCAACTCCCAAACCTCTGAAGCAGCAGTACTTCCAAAACAACTGTAAGATGTAGGGAACTGCAGGAGCAAAGCTGCTATTGGGTCAGCTCACCTGAAGGCAGCAGATGGAGTAAAAAGAAAGGCTGTGAGTACACAGATTAGAGGAGGAAACAATTCATTGCAGCTCCCATAGGAATCTCTCTCAGGTATAGTTTAAACAGCTTGATCCCGGGGAGCAGAACCGTTACAGCAACTTGTGAAGGCAGAAATTCAACATGAACAACAATGACCAAAGTGTAGGTGTGAAGGTCCCTAGAATAGAACCAAAACTTGACACTCCAGTCTTCCCATCCACACATCTGTCTTCTCCCTAATTCTGGTCGAAGTGAAGGGCTTTGCTTCCTTCTCTCCCCTCTCTTCAGTTGGGACTCAAGTAGAGATGATCTTTTTGCATGGCGCACCACTGTGATTTAATCTCTTGGTGTTCAGTGTTTCATGGATCATCTCTCCTTTCTTTGGATCCCACCCTTCCAAGCTCAGTGATGAGGACAATCCTCACCATTTAACGTTATGCTAATCCCTGCCTCACTTGGAACCTGGCCAGTTCATTTTCATGCTACACTGCTCATTTCCAGCTCCTAATGTAGTTTTAAAGTTGCATTAAATAAAGAATGAATGTAAAAACCAAATTAATTACTGGACACTCCATGCTACTTAATTTTAAGGCTCCCATTCCACCAGTATTTCTTGTAAGCACAACTAGCTACAGAGTGCCAGGATGGCTGTACTGCTCTTAAATACGTTGATTAGAGACAAATATAAAAGGGGGGTAAGTGCTGGAGCATTGATTTGCCATATTGTTTGGAGCTGTTATTTGCTGTTTGCTTCCTTAAGTTACATAAAGATCTACAGACTCCAATAGCACCCAGGAACTGAGCCGCAAAACTTGTTACTCAAGGAAGGGGACCTCAAATTTCTCTACAAGTTGGCACAGCAGTCTGTCCCGCTGCTCCAGCCCATCCACCTCAGTTCATGTCCCATTCAGTGACTAGAAAGTAAGACTCATATTGATAGAGTGGAATAATTTATGTGATGTTTTTGATCAGCATGGTTTCAGACAGACCCTGAAACACCCTTTTCTTTGGTGGAGATTGTTCAACACATGAAACCACAGCTGAAGAGATTGCAAGGTGGATGTTTCAGTATTTCTAATTAATCTGAGAGCTGAGCAGTCAACCAGGGCCTTTGAAACCAATACAAGTGTATTTTTATTACTACATTCTTGTTTTACTATTTTAAAAAATATATTATTTATTTTATCATCCTCACAAGAAGATGAGGGATGGAGACTTTAAATTCTGATGGTAAAAACAGACAAAGCAATGGCACAGAAGGGGTTACACCTGCACAGTCATTCTTCACTGTGCAACTTCTTCCAGGACCCACACAAAAACTTATTAAGCAGCTGCCTGTCACCTCTCCTTAATAAATAAGAATCTCTTTTCAGCCTCTTTGTCTCCTTCACCTCTGGGGCCGGCGTCCTGTAAACACACTGCCAATTAAACCTCACGTCTAGCAAGGCCACAACTAATGAAAAGCAATAGAGAATTCACTGCCTTTTAATGAGGAAAACATTGCTTTTTACAGGGAACAATTTATTGGGCCAATTCCCCCCGTCCATCACCCTGGGGAACTGCTGCCTTTTTTACCCCCTGTTTGTTACTTTGTCAAGCACATGTAAAATTGCACTCGGAACACAGAGGTGAAGGCTCTGACTCAATTTATGGTGTGACATCTCTGATCTTGCTCCCTGGATCAGTAAGCGATCCTGGCAATGATATGCATGGAAATTAATTACTGTGCCCGCCAGCGATACAGCAGGCCCCTGCCGTTGATAATAGATCAGTTTGTAGGAGTTTGTTAGAGGGGCTGTCGTGTCTGCTTCTGTTTGCTCACACGCAGACAATGTCAGTTAAGTGCAAACCACCACCGTCGTCCTGATGTGCAGCCATGGGAGAGGAGAGAGCTCTGGTAAGAGAGTGTAAGAGCTGCCAGAGTACCCTTGGAAAAGACAAAACAGTAAAAGAAGGGGAATGCAAATATTTTTGAGAGAGGAAAAGGTAGTATCACCCTGAGAAAAGTATAATATTTAAGCAAGAGGAAGTTTTGCCAGACCTGGACTAATGTGGTTTATGTTTAAGTGAGAAATTAATGAAGAAGTCTACTTGCAAATAAAAGATTCACAGCCCTTCTTTGTGTTGACTTCACAGTTTAAAATCCATTCCCAAGCTCTTGTTTGTGGTATTGTCTGCTCCTCCCGAGTGGAACATTTTTTTGCTGGTAGATCATAGAGCCATAGAATCATAGAATCACCAGGTACGAAGAGACTCACAAAATCATGGAGTCCAACCATTCCTACTGAACACTAAACCATGCCCCTCAGCACCTCATCCACCCCAACTTAAACACCTCCAGGGAAGGTGAATCAACCACTTCCCTGGGTAGCCTGTTCCAATGACCAGTGGCCCTTTCCATGAAATATTTTTTTCTGATGTCCATCCTGAACCTCCCCTGGCAGAACTTGAGGTCATTCCCTCTTGTCTTGTCCCCTGCCACTTGGGAGAAGAGTCCAGCTCCCTCCTCTCCACAACCTCCTCTCAGGTAGTTATAGAGAGCAATGAAGTCTCCCCTTTGCCTCCTCTTCTCCAGGCTAAACAGCCCCAGCTCTCTCAGCCATTCCTCATAAGGTCTGTTCTCCAGCCCCTTCACCAGCTTTGTTGCTCTTCTCTGGACTTGCTCCAGAGCCTCAACATCCTTCTTGTGGATAGGGGCCCAGAACTGAACACAGGATTCAAGAACAGTCTCACCAATGCCAAAATGTAGCAGGTTTTACTTGCCTTAGCTCACCCATGGTTCAGGACATGAAGGGACACTTAGCATATCTGGGGAATGGCCAAGACACATCATCCTGCTGAACTGTTTTGAGGGAAATGGGAGTGTTGCCCCAGAGCAGTTGTGGGAAACATGTTGCTGACCTGTTGGGCTGTGTGGTCCATGAGCATCCTTGCATCCCATCACAGGTTGTCCCTCCACATGGGGAGTGGTGAAAACAACCTGTCATATCAGATGGATGCAGGGGTGGTGGGCAGAGACATGGCCCCCCAGCTCTGTTCTGTCACACCTCAGCTCTTTCTGGCACTGCCACCTTCTGCACCTCATGTTTTTTTTGGCGATGGAAAAAGGATACCAGCCACTTTTCTGCCCTCTTGAGGTGAAGATGGGAGAAACATGAGGAAGCTCAGTACATTAGCAGGATGCCAGGAAGGGCAGCTCTGCCAAGCACGGTCAGTGGAAGCCTCCATAAAATCCTGCTGGCAGGGTATTTTTGGTTGTCATTTGACATTTTTTTACCATATTACCTCTTACTCCTTCAGGGATGCCTTTTTCTTCTTGTCCTCAGCCTGTTCACATACTTTTGGAGTTAATTTCAAATCGCAGTTATCTCTGGCATCCCCTTTGATGACCCCCTGGTTGTGTTACCTGTAGCACAGCAGTTTTGCCACAGTTTGCACCCTGTTTCAATTTTTTGTTTGGGTGTTTCTTTGTACAAAATCCCTTCAGGCCCTTCAAAGTATTTATATTTACTTTATTTCTCATCATGTCCTTTATGGTTTCATACACTTTTAGACCCCAAAGGTGTTTCTGGAGACCAGAAATATATAGCATTATTCCCACCTCAAACACCACCTCTGGAGTCCCAAGGCAAACAAGAGTGATGCCACACTTGGTCCAACAATGGTAAGATTTCTCCCAAAAGTAAATATTTCCAGAAGAATGGGGGACATCAGCTCTAGCCTGTGACTTCAGGGTCCTTATTCTCAACCCAGCCTATTTCCTAGTCATAATACTTTTCTTTTTATTGAATACCTATTTTATTGGTACCTATGGGTACCATTTTCCAGTTCACCCTCTTTGAAACAGCAATAAGAGTCTTTTGTGGTAAAACAGGCACTTTAAAAATGTGCTTATAAAACAAATAGGAAAACATCAAAAATAGGTAATAATTAATATATTGAAAAATTAGGCAGAGGGGCAGGAAAGAGAGATGCCATTTATCTGGCTTTTGATGTCTTGAGTGCTGGCAGTGCTTGTTCCTTCCATACCTCCATAACTCGTGTACTCAGTGACCCTCCACCTGGTGCCATTTTGCATTTGGTAGGGGAACATTTGATAAAAAAGTGGGTGAATACAAGAATAAATCACACTTCTGGATTTACCTGAGTATCTTCTTCTTTGACCCAGTTTGCATATGCACTGAAGAGCCAAATTTGGTTCTTCCTATTTACCCCCTGCTAGTGAAATCTAGAAACCACCTCCTACATATGAAAAGACCAAGATTATTTCAAAGCTTTGGAAAAAAAAAGTTGGGGGAGGGAGATCTGTGAAAGATCATTTCTTTCCTAATGTAACTGTTAGATTTGGCTGCTTTAGCAATTAAACTTTTCCTTTATTTGTTACCCCTACAGACCCATGGTTAGAATAGGATCCTGAAGTTGAGTCCGCCAGAGCATTGGGCTTACATGATTCAATTAACCTTTAAGGTAGCTCTGGAAGTTGGTACTCTAGGAGATCCTTTTGTTAATTGGCAGCCTGACACAGACAATTAAGTTTGATCAGATGAAGAGGGCATCAGGGACATCATTAGCATACTGTACTGAAGACTATGTGGTGTGTAAAAGTTGTTTAATTTCTGCCGAGGAAGAATGCGGGGGGCTGGGGGAGCCCTCCTTGTGCACAGTGTTTTGCTTATTAAATATTTCATTTCCCTTGCCATAAGCCGTTAATGTTCCCATTTTTTACCCCTCCTTTTTGGTTTCTTCCTACTGCAGTGAAATCCACTCGATGATCATTCCTCTCTTATTAAAACTTCTGCATTTCAATTGAGGTATTGCATTAAAATAAAAAAAAAAAACCCTACCAGAACACCAACAAAACAGAGAGACCAGCAGTGAGATTTTCTTTGGAGACAGTCACAAAGCCCTGCAGTGGATGGAAAATGAGCAGGGTACTGCTCAATGGTTAAAGCTGGAACTGGCCTGGGTGAGCTCTCAGAATGTTCTTCCATCAGCAAGGAGCTACACAAAAATATTCTTGTGGCTGTTATGTGCAGCAGGTCTCATAATGGAGGTGGTTGCACAACTCTGGGCTACCCAGGGAGGTGCTGGGATGAGGCTGGGATGTGCCACTTGGCCATGCAAGTCTTTGCAGAGGCAGGAAGAGCAGATACAGGAGAACGCTGGAATGGTTAAGACCACTAAGGGGATTTTTCCCCTGCGCTGGTGTTGTGAGCTTGGGTTTGTGTTTGAGAGAGGTTTATGAGTTTCTCTTGCCTGATAGTAACCACAGTCACACTGCTGAGGCTTTGTAAATCTACTTTTTTTTAGTAGACACCATCTCAGGGCAGAAGGGAGTTAGATCAATTCACAGTTTTCTGAAAGGTTTACTCACTACCACCCTTTCAGTGAAAAGGAGACATTCTGGGTTCAAATCCTCTTGCTCAGTGAGTAGCACTTTGCTTTTTGAATTCTCCATACCAAATGCAAGTAGTATTTGAGTCTGAGTGTGTCTGAGTCTGTCTGTTTTGTTGCCTGCTGAAGACAGACACCTACTCAGGGCTGAACAACCTATTCCAGTGAAGATCTTCCCATCGTTGCTCTGGATTGCCATGACTCCACTTCACACCAAGGTTTGCAATGACGGCATCCAGTTGGGTTCAATACATCATAAGTGGAAGCAGCTTTGCAGTTAAATGAGATGCAGGAGCAGTTCGTGACCCCATCACTCATGGTTTTGGAGAATCCCATGGGACATTGTCCCCTCTCATCTGTCCCATTCTCTCCTTTGTAGACAATATTTTAGGGAGAATCATGTGCAAGGTGGGACCCATGCAGATGCACATTTCCAGTAAACACGTAACCCCTTTCTCCCACCTGCTGCTGTGCTGCCTTGTTTTCTCACTCCCCTTCCTCCAGCCCTTTTTACGGGAGCAAGAGAGATGGCATCCAGAAACAAAACAAGGCACAGAAAGACTGGTAGGCACACAGTATCCATGTTTTCCATCCTCGTATCACATAGACAGGCTCTCCACTTTCTCATTAGCCTTGAACAGTTGCTTCAGCATTTACAATGTATATTTCATAATTCGTATAGCATTAGCCTCATTGCATAAGTCATTCATGTGCTAAGTTAGTGATAGCAGCAAATGTAGACTCTTGTGCTATATGATGCTAATAATATCTGTGGGATTTTAGTCCTAATCCAGAGAGATGTTTTCAGCCTTCTGCTGCTGTAGACTCATGGAACATTAATGGGAAGTCACAAGTGCAGTGTGGGCATGTTCTGCTGTCTTGCTGGCTGTGCTCCTTGTAAGGGTGTAGAAAAAGAGCAAAAGAGCACAGAAGATTAATCCAAACCCTATCTAACAGTAACCAACAGACAGTGCCTTGGGGAGGATACAGGAAGCAGCAATTCCTCCCCAGGATACTCTCCAGCCTCCAAATCCTTCTGGCTCAGGGACCTCCCTTGCTGCCCTTGTTTTGCATTCAGCAGGTCTTGGCATGTTTTCCTCCCATAATTTTTTCTGGGCTCTTTGGATCTCACAGAAACTTCTATTTCAATACCCCAGCTGGTAAATAAGGGAAACAGGTAGCAAGTCTTCATAACCCTCCAATGGCTAACTTGTAGGTAACATTAAGCCAGTGAGAAATGTTAAGTAAATGTGAATGATGAGGGGGTTTTAGGTATACTCATAATCAATAAATCCCATTACTCTTAGGAACTTGGTGAAAGACTCAAGGTACTTGGTGAAAGGCTCAAGGCACTTGATGAAAGACTCCAGGGCAACACCAAGCTTGGGGAGACCCAGTTGCTGCCTGCAGGTCTCTCTCTGACAAGGAGAGATGGAGGTGGGGCAGATGTGCTCCAATGTGAGCTATGTCCTGTAAGCACGTCCTTTTAGATGGCATGAATTGAGGTAAATACATTTCTGATATGGAATCCAAGTGCAGGTAGGCTCGATCTGCCCATGATTCCTCTCTGGGAGTCAGGGATTCCCCTTTATGTTGTGATATGTGTTCCCTCTCCTCTTCCTATGGGGACCTCTCTTGAAAATAGGAAAGCCAAGATTTTAGTTCACCAGGCTCCAGGCAGGGAAGCAAGCAGAGGTAAAGGTCTCCTCAGTGTGTTATGGTCCTTGTGCAAAGACCAAGATCTCAGGACAACCAGACAATAACATTTTCAGATCCCTAGGCGCAGGAAACCCTCATCTCAATGTTGGAGAGGTTTGTTTAGGTATTCAGTGACATGGTAGGAAAACTGGGATAGGAAGCCCCATCAAGAAAGCCTTACAAACTGTTAAAAGTCTATGCAGTTTTGGTACATTTAGGGTGAGGGAAGAAGGAAATTTCGTAACACTGCTGGGCATTCATTTTTTTGTCTTCAAAATGCTCAGAAAAAGACTTTACTATTAAGTGATGGTGAAAATTTTGTAAAACAAATATCCATGACTCTGCTGCTCTTCATGGAAGAAGTTGGGAGAGACAAGGAAAGGGACAGAAACAGCTGCAAATTATGAGTCTTTAGCAGTGGACACAAGTCTTCACCTTACTGCCATCAGTGGGAGGGTATGTCAGAACATGAAATGGTGTAAAAAACATTTCTGCAAGAGATGGAAACCATACCCAGTTCCTCTCCAGATTCATTTGTGGAGCGGGACTTCGCTGCCGTACTGCATGTGTCAAGGGACACCAGACATTTTCATGCTCCATCTCCCAAATTAAGAGCATAAGAAAAGGGAAAAAATGGATTTTTACAGGAAAAAAAAATTTGGAAGGTGAATAGCCACGCTAATGGGCTGTGCATTTGGTTGGGTACCATTTCTGCAAGCCCATGAGCAGGCATGCTACTTGCACCAGGACTGAGCTTGTCCTGATTCTACATAGCTGCAGCAAAGGATGTGTTTGAATCATAAAGGAATAATACTTGTGATGTATTGGCTGTACAGTTTCATTAAGATGACATAACATCTTAGATAGATTATAATTTTATAATACCTTTGCATGCCACTGCTATTACTACTATGCTGTTTTATGATGATGTTAATATACAGATGTTGCTTTAATCTGTTTTTTAATTTACTTTGTATATCCCCTACGTACATTTTGTTGTAAGGTAGTTTATTTTGTAGCAGCTCATTTATTTTAAAAGTTGGAGGGTTTTTTTATATCACTGCTAGCATGCTAATGACATTTATACATGTGTTCTCTTTAATCTCTACCCTAGCTGCCTGGTACAGAGCACAGATATTATAATTTCTCTGATTTTTTTTTTCTAAGTGCCGAAAAGTGTTTTATTAGGGGTTTTGTTTTAAGGTTTCATTTTTTTTTATTTTGAGGTTTATTAAGTACATCTCTGCAGTACCATATTTTGGTGTGGCATGCCTTTCTTGTGTTTTCACCACTTTCATTTTGGGAGATGTATTATTATTGTATCATAGAATCCCTAGGCTGGAAAAGACCTTTGAGATCATCAACTTCAACTCTACCTGTCTACTACTAAATCATGTCTCTAAGCACTTCATCTACCTGTCTTTTAAACACCTCCAGGGATGGGGACTCAACCATGCCCCTGAGCAGCCTCCACTAGTGCCTGACAAACCTTCTGGTCAAGAAATTTTTCTTGATGTCCAGTCTGAACCTGCCCTGGTGCAACTTGAGGTCATTCTCTCTCGTCCTGTTACCTGTCATTTGGGTAAAAGAGACCAACACCCACCTCACCGCAACCTCCTCTCTAGGAGCTGTAGACAGTGATGAGGTCTCCCCACGGCCTCCTTTTCTCCAGTCTAAACAATCCCAGTTCCCTCAGCTGCTCCTCATAACACTTGTTTTCCAACCCGTTCATCAGCTTTGTTGCTCTTTTCTCAACATGCTCCAGGACCTCCGTGTCTTTCTTGCAGGTTATATTGGTCATGTTACCCTCCACCTGAGAGTTTGATGCTGCCTAGGAAGCTCAAGAGCTAGGGGCAAGGCAAAGACCAGAGCACATTTGAACACATATCTGACCTCTAGTAGTTACACCTGAGTCAGGACCAGAACTTAAAAAATTGACATCCCTCTAACCCTGACCTTGTTGCTCTCTCTAACTACCTGAAGGGAGGTTATGGAGAGGAGGGTAGTGGCCTCTTCTCCCAAGTGACAGGGGACAGGACAAGAGGGAATGGCCTCAAGCTCCACCAGGGGAGATTTAGGCTAGACATCAGGAAAAAAATTTTTCACAGAAAGGTTCATTGGGCACTGGAACAGGCTACCCAGGGAGGTGGTTGGTTCACCTTCCCTGGAGGTGTTTAAGGCATGGGTGGACAAGGTGCTGAGGGACACAGTTTAGTGTTTGATAGGAATGGCTGGACTCGATGATCCAGTGGGTCTCTTCCAACCTGGTTGTTCTATGGTTCTATGATTCTATGATTCTAACCCTAACCCTAAAAAGCGAAACTCAAAGAGTAAGATGCTCCTATGCTTGGATACAGATGGTGTACACAGTCTAAAGAAGAAATTCTCTCTGTTGAGCTTGGGTTCGGTGTAAATTTTTATTGGCAATTATACAAAAAGAAAAATAAGTCAGATTGGGGAATAAGGATCAATGGCTGGAGGCTCACACAAAAAGAGGGGGAGGCATGATCTAGATTTCTGGACCTGACTGAATAACAACAGACGTGAGTTTGGTTGAGACAGTGACATGAAGTCCAATTTCAGACAGGGCTTGTGCAACACAAAAAGATGTGAAAGAGGGGATGCACTTGTTGGGGGGAGGAGGATAAGGGAGCAGCAGCCTCAGAGCAACATCCCATGATGGACTTCTCAGAGTATGTCTAATTAAGTCTGCT
Organism: Piaya cayana; assembly: GCA_013389865.1. Classification (NCBI taxonomy): domain Eukaryota; kingdom Metazoa; phylum Chordata; class Aves; order Cuculiformes; family Coccyzidae; genus Piaya; species Piaya cayana. The sequence continues at coordinate 11,814 of WAAB01015468.1, read as the reverse complement.
GCCCAGAATGTCATCAAATTAGCAATTGAACAAATTGCATTAACTTTGATGGGATGATTCCCTCACTTCACTCTCCCCTGCAGCATGGCTGCTCTGTCTATGGCTCTGCTTCTTGAACTCCTGGTGGAACCCACGCTGAAACAAGGTAAAATCAGCATCCACCCCTCCTCACAAACTTCCACTATATCACCCCACTGTAATATCTTCTCAGAGTTCTCCAGCCTCCTCAGGGATACCTCCTTACTTCCTCTAAAACCTGCATATCAGGAGAACCCTGAATATTTTTCCCATAACGTGGTGGGACAGAACTTGAGAAACACTGCTGTGAATGGTTTCATGTTGCCAAAATGTATTTGCTATTTGATGATGTGGGCTTCCGAAGGCCTACTGTTCCCAATTGTCCATTGCGTATTAAGGATGGTTACAGCCAAGAAGACTTTTCTATTTATTTGTTCCCTTTTTACCATGGCTTTATTATGCATCAGTAGTTTGACTGTGGTACTTCTTTTGTTTTACATTTTGCATTCATTAAAAACCAGTCATCTGCATATTTTGTGAACCCTCAGGGGTCTCTTCTCCCCTTGATGCATGCGTGCCAGTCCCATTAGCATGAGTGGGAATTAGGAACTCATGCTGAAGGAAAAACACAGGCACCCCTCCCCCTGTTTCTCCCTGTACCACTCAANTGAAAACAGATTAAAAAAAAGTAAGGAAGGCAGGAAAACTTGACCATCTACTGCAGGAGATGCTTCTTATAGCCCAGGGCTAGGGGCCACAAACACAGAAGGTGTAAATCATTTTAGCATCACCATGGTGTGTCTTATGGTTGTGTCTTTACCTGTAAGCAAAGTGGGCCAGACTTGTCCCCCAGCCCACAGAGCAAGAGGTGCAGTGTATCTTGTGTTGACACCAGTGCCCTCCTCCCTCTCCAGTCTTCTAGCACATGAGTGAGGTCTGCACCCTGCTTTCTGGTTCTGTTTTGGTCACTGTAAGCCACCAACAAGGGTTTGATCCCTTTTATGTCACCCTCAAGATGGTTGCAAGCCACACTGGGATCCTCAGCATCTTTCCAGTGATGCTAGGGATGTGCACAAAGAAGTTGTGGCTGATGTCTAAGAAAAATTACTGGGAGATCTGTGGCCCTTGCTGACCATCCCAAGCCTGGTGCTTGCCAAGACACTGAACCAAGGAACTGCAGTGGCCAGTGATGCTCCAGTGGTGGACGGGGCATGGTGGACCTGCTGTTATCCTTGTGTCATTTGCAGAGGGCTGCCCTCCCCCAACCCCTGCTCCTGCTTCACTGAGGGTTCAGTGTATGCATTTTCATTCCCTGCCAACAAATAAAATTTTTTTCCCTTTCCGTTTTGGTTAAAAGTACCAGTGCGTGGTGGTCTCTGATACAGGCATCCCCAACTCTCTATGCCACATCTCTGAGCGTTAGTGCAGTTGTGCTTCTCCACCCAGACAGAAGTTTTGTATAAAATCTCCCCTGCTCCTCTGTGTTTCAAGTTTGGCAGTTTGCCTTTTCACAAGTGTATGCATGGGAAGACACACAGAGAGATATGAATTTATTTTCTGCATTGTTAAAGCTTCAACATTGCCCTCAAATCATCCTGACACAAAGGCAATGCAGCTCGGTTCAGCAACCAGCACATTTTGCCCTGAGCAAAGACACTTTCCCATGCATGGAATGATCTCCCACTGTTTCCCATAAGAGTACCGGGCTGACTGGAGAAGTCGAATAGAACGATTTCCAACACAGCAACCTGCCTGAAACAACTTGAAAAAAATGAGTGCAGAGGCTCCAGCTGGACAGTGCTGATTGTATCTATGAGAGATTAGGCAATAACCCCATTTCCATGCTGCAGAGGTGGCTGGAGCATCCTACGCTCCACCAAGCATCCGCCCGGTCTTAGCAGCACCCTTTGCTACGAGGACCAGGTCTCTCTGCTAGAGTCTTGACATACTTGTCTGTGAGTTGCACATCATGCAGACTGGCAGGTTTCAGCACAATGGGTACTTTAGCAAGTCAACCACGTAGACAGAGTCTATCTTCTCTGGCTAATAGTGGGTGAAGGGGGAGGAATTAATGGTTTTGCAGAATAAGGTGTAGTGTGGTTTCCTGGCTTTTGGGGCACTGCGCAGTTCAGATGCTCTCTCCAAATTAAAGCACCCATCCAAGTGTTGGAGCTGGATGTTTGACTGGAGAAGCCTTATTCCCAAGCACTCCTTCTCTGTCCATGTCTCTGCTTTCTGCCTTTAGGAACATATCCACAAGTAGAAAAAAAAAAAACCAACAACTTAGCAGGAACCCAAAGCAAAAGGGGATAATTTTACAGGGTAAGAGATGTCACGCAGCATTTGGTCAGAGACAGAATGGGACCTACCTCATAATTCAGGCTGCTTGGAAGCAGCCATCAGGCAAAGGAATAAGATAACCACTTCCTGATTCCTATTTTACTCACTCCTCTGGCCTGTTGACGTCTTTTTACAGATCAACTCTTTTATCAGCAGAAACCTAGAATAAATAAACATTTGCATAGTAATGACATGCTAAGAGGATCTAAGCTGTCCGTAGGTCAGCTCTGGAGCTCGGAAATTCCTCAGTGTCCTTTGCATTAAGGTACAGAAAATTACCTCTCACTCTTAATCCACTAAAATAAAATGAACCAAAAAAAGGATGGGAAATGGTTTTACTGGAGCAGCATCAGCTTGTCCATTTTTGATTCGGTTTGTTGAGAGAATGAGGCTCCATTTAGCTAAATTGCATGACTGGCCTTCACATCTATAGCCCTCTGTGTACCAGCTTTGACTCAGCAGTCTGCAACAGCAGATCATTAATGGTCCCATAAGAAGGGCAAGCTAGCTCATAACAGAAGTCTGAAATGGGGAAAGAAGATGGGTAGAAGAGCAGCCCTTCTGTTCCCAGAATAAAGCATCACATTTGTCTTGAATATATGGAGCCCACATGGAAATCCAGAGGCCTTCCCTTTGTTAAATATTTACCATGCAAATATCATTTCACAGACCATTTCTGGGACTTTATCTAAGCAGGACAGAGTGAAACATTCAGATGAGTCAATAGGACCATTCGGCAGAGCAACTTGTTCTCAAATGGGACTCAAAAGCCAACCAGAGAGAGATCTGTAATGCTTGACTACTAAAAGCACTGCTCACAGAAATGTAGTGTTGTGCTGGCTCCAAGAGACTAGCAAACAACTTGCCTCAGTGGCGCAAGTGGGACAGGATTCCCTCTTTGTTACCTGTACCAGCTCCTGGGCACGAGCAGGGCAAGAGGATGAGCTCCTGTTGCTTCTGTAGGAGCCTGATGGTGCTCAGAAAGGGATCAGTAAGTATAGGCATAATATTACACACAGATCACATTTACCACTGATAAAAATGGCCTGTGTTTAGAATGGGTTTAACCCACCACAGGTCCTTCCAGCGCTGAAAGGGGGTGCAAGAAAGATGGGGAGGGGCTCTTGATCAGGGAACGCAGGGATAGGACAAGGAGTAGTGGTTTTCAGCTGAAAGAGGGGAGATTGAGATGAGATCTTAAGAAGAAATATTTTCCTGTGAGTATGGTGAGGCACCGGTACAGGTTGCCCACAGAAGTCATGGATTCCTCACCTCTGGAGGTGTTCAAGGCCATGTTGGACTAGCCTGTTAAAGTAGGAGGTGTCCCTGCCCATGGCACAGGGTATTTGAACTAGATGAGCTTTAAGGTCTATTCCAACCCAAACCATTTTGTGATTCTATGATTCAATGAAAAACCAAAGCTCAGATCCAATATTACCCAGATAACATTTGAGCTTCCTCCCCAGCGCTCAACTCTTCACTCAGAGACAATTAAATTGCAGACAACTCTGAGCCATCCAAGCATGCAGTGCCACCAAGAACATACAGAAAATAGTCCTATGAATCCTTGTGAGGATGATGCAGAAAGCGCCATTTTGTAGATGCAAAATCAAAGTAAAGATACTGCTTGGTGAAATTTTATTAAAAAGGGGAGAAAATGGTTATTTTAGGTTTCACCTAAAAATGAATGAAGTTTTCTTCTCTCTCCAGATGTTTTTAAATGATTGTTTTACTGGATTAACTGCATGCTAAATTATTCTCATTATTGACTTAGGAGCAAGCAACTGTGTTGCCCTTGAAGTCATTCAGGAGTAAGATGAAACTTATAGGCAGAGCTTAGTGTTGTCTGCTCTCAAGGCTGTTTCTGCATTTCCCAGTTGCTGGAGGCTCTCAGAGAGCTTCATGAGCATGGAGGAAGGGTATCTGTAGGGTGATCACTATCAATACTTGTTTAGGAGGATCCGACCAAGAGGTCGTACATACTTAATTACTTCTAAGTTATGGGACATCTGGAGATTTGTTGAAAATATTTATTTTAAGTAAGATTGTAACACACTTATTGTTCAAAGTGTTCTCAATAATTTTGCTTTTTGGTTATGTTCTTACTACTCTGTTTTCCCAGCCTTGTTATTTTCCTTGTTATCTTGGGAAAGAAATACTTTTCCAAACGTGAAAAAAAACCCTCAAACTTGTGATTTTTCTTTTATAATCTCATCCTGCCTGTTACTGCATAGCTTACAGTGAACATCCATGGTATTTTCTAGCTAGTGTATGTCAGAAGTCTCATGGAAACTGAAAATATTTTGGGGATTCAGTTGTGACACCTTATACCTCTTTTAAGACAATAGCAAACCTCACATAGTGTGGAAAGTGCTTGATTTTTGCCACAGAAGAGGCCATAGCAAATGATGGCATAAAAACCACCCAAAACTGGATTGAAATTGCTAAAGAAATGATGAAGAGTGCCATGAAGGAAAGCCAGAAGTTACACATTTTGCACAATGAGAGCTGGATGAAGCAAAAATGTCCAACAGTGGAGGGAGGTCAAATCTACCAGGTGGTGTGCATACATGTCACATGCATTCTTACCCTCCACTGTTTTCCACCACAGTGGAGAGATACGGAAACTCACAGGTCAGTGGGTTTGAGTCCATACTGCATCATTAAAATATCAATGCAAATTAGGGCTAATGCAGTATATGTGGTGTTTCTTCTGAGCTCTCTCCCAGCTCCCCAAAATTCTTTCTTTTTTTGTATAACGTGAGCTAAATGCGGTTACTCTGTGCAAATTACTTCCCTTCCATGAGCTCATCCATCTCCCCTTGAGCTCAGGCAGACTTTGAGTATCCAGTGTGATTTAGGGAAGCCAGGCGTGACAAATAAGGACAAGTTGGATTTTTTTTTTTTAAATTATAAAGTGCAAAACACATTGGCAGATAATTCTGGTTCACAAATACACTGGAGAAACTTGTAGCTTAGGAACGCTTTGTAAGGAGGAACAAGAGCACAAAATTAGTCATGCCTGAGGAACCACTCAATTCCTTTGCACTACCAAAATTTATATCATGCTGGGCAGGTATGTGATACAGCCCAAGTTCAGAGAATCCAGCACTTGCTGGGGAATTGCTGCACTGCTACATATCACTTTGACTTGAGACACAACAAATGTCTGAGAAGCACCCCAAAATTAATGAAAAAACTAAGCATTTTTTGAGATCTGTCTCTCTTAAGTGAATTTTGAAAACCAGCCCCTCATCTCTGTGAAGTATTATTGGTGTTAATATCCTATGTGTTTATTTCTCAAGCTGTGCAAGTTCCATGATGTTAGGAACAATTTTTGATGAAATATTTCAATTTTTATTTGTGATTTCTTGGGTTGTGCTTAACCTGGCTCTTGAGTAGCAGGTGTTCTGAAATCTGTTTCCCTAAAACTTACATCCCTGTTGCACCTTCGTGTCTAATAGTACAGTTGAGCTCATCTTGGGCCTTTCTTCCAGGAGAACAAGAATATAATTTACCTAATCACTGTCTACAACTACCTGAAAGGCGTTAGTGTGTTCTCCCAAGTAACAAGTCACAGGACTGGAGGAAATGGCCTCAATTTGCACCAGGGGAGGTTCAAATTTATTTACTGAAGGGCTTCTCAGGCCCTCACAGAGGCTGCCCAGGAGGTGGTGGAGTCCTCATCCCTGGATGGGTTTAAAAGATGAGTAGATTAGGTGCTCAGGGATCTGGTTTAGTACTAAACAGGTGTGGTTGGACTCAATTATCTCAAAGGTGTTTTCCAACCACATGATTCTATGATAATTTTGTGATTTCTTTGTGATGGTTAACCTTTTGTTGTATTTGATTGAAACTGTTTAACAGCTTGAGAAGTTACCAGTTTTTGTTTCATCACAGAATCACACAGAATCACAGAATCACCGGGTTGGAAGAGACCCACTGGATCATCGAGTCCAACCACTCCCACAAAACACTAAACCATGTCCCTCAGGACCCCGTCCACCCGTAACTTAAACACCTCCAGGGAAGGCGAATCAACCACCTCCCTGGGCAGCATATTCCAGTGCCTAA